>SNQJ01S0111194.1:0-13116 GCA_010110895.2 Picea sitchensis | reverse complement strand
CAAATCTAACTAAATAGTTGTTAGAATCTAGATGTAGCTTGACCCATTCAAGTCATAATGTAATAACATGCATATATATAATCCTTCCCTCTATTATAAATAAAGTGATGGTCATTTTTATTTTAGTTTTGGTTATAGTATTCATGTTTTCATGTTCTAGTTAAATTCTTGGTTGTTGTTAATACATATCATGTTGTTTACTAAAAAATGTAGCGTATGCAAATGAATGATGTTTTAAGAGACACAACATAAAAGAAAGACACTTATAAGAACATTGTTATGCAATAAACTTATTCTTCACTGAAAGTTGTGTAAAAATGCTTCATAATAGGTGCAAACTCTTTACTTTTTAAATGATATGCAAGAATGCAATTTTTTGTTCATATGAAAGATACTATTGTTTTGCATTAAATTCTTTAATGCAAATAAACTGAAAAGAACTAAACTATCCTTTTTCGATGAAAATATAACTAACCTTTTCGAAAACTGAATCATTTCATGAATGCATAATGTATTTTGAAGCCAAAAAGCACTAAAATAAAAAGTACACTTCAAAGAGTTTTCCTTTTTATAAAAAAAAAGAGCATTAAAGATTGAAAATAAATACATAAAGCACACTTTCTAAACTTATTTTTTTTCTTGTTTTAAAAGAAAAGGAGAAAATGGAAAATTTCAATCAAATTTTCTTCTCAAATCAAATAAAAAAGTCACCAAGAAAAATGGAAAAAAACACTTAAACCTATATATAACTATTAAGACAACAAGTGGAACTATCCCATTGAAGAAAGAGTCCGAGAAAATACTTTCAGAACCACTTTTTATAAACTTGAAAACAACAAATAAAGAAATGCAATTTTTTTTTCTTTATAAAAAACATAAGTTATTAATTTCCAAACTTAAAAAATAATGCAAACAGAGTCTTAGAACTCCAAAAGAGACTCCAAAGCACCCAACCCAAGACCTAGTAGAAAACAAGGTTACATAAAATCTCTTTTGTAGGTATGTACGTGTCTATCACCAAGGCAGTTTTCATATGTACATGACTATCGTAACTGGAGAAAATGTATGCACATCACTTTTATAAAGGAAAAACCCATATATGACCCAAATACTTCAAACAATAAATAAGAATGAATTCAATCAGACTAGATGAGAAAGGAAGGACTCAAAAAATTAAATGCTACTGATCTAAGTACTAGAAAGAAGTCATAGACAAACGAAAACAAAAACAAAACAAGAAAACAAAGTAAACCCCAAAGAAATACCCACTAAGGAGAGTCTCTAATATGGTCGCCGGTTTTGTTTGTAGGGAAAATTCTCTACAGTTGTGGGTGAACTAAAACAAATCAATAACCGTAAAGAAATAAGAAAATTCCAATAACATCAAGCAGTAAAGATTCCATAACTAATTTAATAAAAATAAACTAACTTTCATAAAATATAGAAAGATGAACCTACTTGTGTTCATACGTTCAGTGTACTTCCAAAACTTGAAGTCCTCTCAATCCTTCGTGATCGCTTCTTCTGAAACCTGCAAAATGTATGCATACAGGACTATAATAAAAAGTAGTTATACCAATAACTATCTCGTTAAATTAATCAAATATGAAATATTTCATTGAAATTAGTATTCTAAACAACATGTACTCAACACATATGAATTAATCATTAAGAACACAAAATATCGAAGGAATGAACATCTTATTAAAATTAATAGTCTGAAGGTGAAGTTGTTTGCCTGCTCTATGACAACACCACTCTTCGAAAGGACCTTGGGTCCCTCCACCCAAGCTTATACAAATATGGTAGATCTCATCCTCTGGTACATCGGTAGACTCAAAGAGAATACAAGAAGGATCCTAGTTAGATAAGATAGTGTTCAGAGATAACTGGAAACAAGAGTTTCCATCTCTGAGAACTAGCTAAGCAAGGGAGATTTAGGGGCTTGTAGACATGGCGAGGATCAACCAACATTAGTTTGTTTTGATATGCAATCATTCATTACCTTTATATTTGTATTTATGATCTATTTAAGTCATCTCCAATTAGTTATAGATGGTTGAGTATAGGTAAAAGGAGTTAGATAACTAACCAAACCCGTAAATCAACTTGCAATGACATATTTATTATTATTATTATTATTTAATGGCATGTATGTGAATTTCCTTTTGGAAACCCACATATATGCATGTTACATAACTGTTAGGGAATGTACAAGTTCCAAAAATGTGTTTGTTAGATTATCCAAAGGATGTATGGGGAAAAGGTGTTTGCAAGAAGGATAGGGACCATGCCAATAAAATCATCAATTCTTCAATGGTGTAAATTGATGCTATAACATGGACACCCAAGATATCATAAATCCATCGCAGTTTTGAGGATCCAATATTTTTTTCCCTGAATGAAGAAAGAAGTGGCTAAGTATATCACGAGGTGTCAAGAGTTCCAGAAGATGAAGGCATAACATAGACATCCAACTAGGTTGTTAGAACCATTTACCATTCCATAATGGAAATGGGAAGTGGTTACAATTTATTTTGTTACAATGTTGTCTAGAACATTGAAGCAACATGATTCCATCATGGTAGTGGTGGACAAATTGACTAAGAATGCACATTTTATTTCAATAAATACCACTCACAAGGAAGCAAATATTGTAGAGATCTACATGAAAGAAGCTTCTAAGATACATGGAGTTCCCAAGGTAATGATTTCAGACAAAGATCCCAAATTCACATCCAATTTTTAGAAATGTTTGTTTAAAGGATTTGGTACAAATTTAAATATTAGCACAACATATCACCCATAATTGGATTGGAAAATAGAGAGGAATAAAAGAATTATTGAAGACACACACACAATCTATGTGAAGGACCAACCATCCAAATGGGAAGATTATATCCACTTAGTTTAATTTGCCTACAATAATAGGTATTAGGCCTCTTTAAAAATGAGCCCATCCAAAGCATTGTATGGCAGAAAGTGTAACAAACCAGTGAATTGTGATAACCCAGTAGACGAAGCTATTATTGGGCTAGATTTGTTGAAGGAAATGGAAGAGCATATGATAAACATAAGACAAAATTTAAAGGTGGTCTAGAATAAGAATAATATTTATGCAGATAAGAACAAGGTTTTCAAAGATTTTAAAGTGGGTGAACATGTATTTTTAAAAGTGAAAGAGAAATGAAGTTCACTAAGATTGGGTTGCTTCTTGAAATTAGTAGCAAGATACTGAGGGCCTTTTGAAATCTTAGAGAAGGTAATCCTAGTTTCATAAATGTTATCTTTTCCTACATCCATGAGAGTGCATAATGTATTCCATCTGTCCTTATTAAAGAAATATGTGCCTGACCCTAACCACATAATTGATTAGACTGTGATCCAGGTGGAACACAAAGGTGAATTTTGGGTGAAACTAGTGTGTATATTGTACTGAAAGGTCAAAGTAGTTACGAACAAAGAAATATTCCTAGTAAAGGTCTAGTGGACCTGCTACGGTCCTGAATATGCTACGTGGGAGCACGAGTAGATTATGCGGGAGGAATACTCACAATTTTTTTCCAATTTTGAAGAAAATAAAATATAAGAATGTAAGACTCCATTTTGGGCAACTAAAGTTCTGAAACCACATCTCATAGTCCTATCCAACCTATGCTAGGATCCATAATAAAATAACGATAAAACCTAATGGACTGATATCAATGAAGGGGGTACATTCCTTGGGTTAGTGGGTTGAGAGGAATAGGATATTATGGTTGGAACTATTGTTGGAGTTGTGAAATTGCAGAATTTTATTTTTTCTAAGCATTGTGATAGATATCTATATGTATTTCAACATAGTGTTGTGCATTGAGGACAATTCACTATTGCAGGGGAGGGGGGAATGTAATGTGCCCACTATAATCGCATGTTTAATTAACACATAGTGTATATATGAATGTTGCTATGGCCAAGAGATGTAATAAGAAAATTGTATTTTGGATTTTATTAAACAAAATTTGATGTTGATTGTTGGGGGACATGGATAGAGATGGAGGATGGTTAATCCAAAAGAGAGGGGAGGATTTAATAAAATTTCTAATATATGGGTTTCAAGGGGGGAACTACACATGTATATTAATTCAAACCCACTTCCTAAAATTATTGTTGGAGTATGAACCTTCTATTTTTTTGATTGAGTGTTCCCAAAGCCAATAATTAAACACATGTAAGAGGGTTGGTGTAAAAATTCATATCCCATAGTTATGTGAGCATGGGGGATGAGTAAAATCAAATTTGGGGAGTGTGATAATCAACTTGCATGGGGGAAAGTGAAATTCATATGGGAAAGGAGAGTAGGTTTTACATGCAGCTATTGGACAACAAGAGGGAGAATAATGTGGGAACTTGGAGGAAACAATGGTGGACATGTTAGTATCTATTTGAAATTGTTTAAGTTTTAATAAGAAGTTTTTAGGTTTGTTGAAGAATCAAGTTGTCAGGACTAAAGAGTGAACTCTTGTCTGTGAATTACATTGGAACAACAAGCTTGTTGTTGTTTTATTTCCTGTTAGTTTTCCTAGCAGTGAGTTCCGTTGAGTTTCTAGGTAGTGATATTCCTGGTTACCTATTCCAAAGAGACCCTAATAAATAAATGGAACACTCGATGGAATGAGAGTAGTGAAGTAGTACATTCCTTACGTTGGGAAGGTCGAGAGGAAGATAATGAGTGGAAATCAGGATAGTTATAGTCCAAAATGTCAGTGGGTTGTGGGATTATATGAGATATGAGTGGACAATGAGAGACATTTTCCTACGAGGGAATCTGAACGGTTGATATTAAAATCAGAATAGATATGGACCGTATTTTGGAGGTTCCCATTCGAAGTGTTGAAGAATCGAGCTCATATGGGACTCTAAAAAGAGGGCATCGAAGAATATTGATTTTCGATACCATTAGAGCTTTTCATTCAAATTTCATAAGATTGAAAAAGTTTCACTGCTCCGAAAAGGAAGGTATCAAAGACTACTCCCTTCTTAATACCATAAAAAAATTTCATTCGTAGTTCAGAAGATTGATGAAGTTTCACTGCTCTAAAAGAGGAGGCTATTGAAGAATATTCCCTTCTCGATATCGTCAAAACTCTTCATTCGGAGTTAAGAAGATCGACGAAGTTTAACTATTCCGAAAATGAGGGTATCAAAGAATATTTCCTTTTTCTACCTTATCACTCGGAGTTCAAAAGATTAGGTAATCTTCTCCACTCTAAACAAAGGGTATTGAATAATATTCCCTTTTGATACCATCATAACTCTTCTGAACAAGATCTTTCGAAAACACTTTTCTGAAAGAACATCTCTGCAAGATCTAATGACTAAGAATGATCTCGAATGATCTAACATATCTCTTTCTTTTGTGATTCTACCATCGAGCTCCTCTTCTTTCGACTTCCAACTCCAAGGTATTTCTAAAACTTCCTCCCCGAAGGCCTATCAGAAACGCCTTTCTCAAACCTCTATGATTGAATCTTGACCATTGATTTTCCAGGTTGAATTAATATGGGCCATCAATCCATAAAACTACAATTTCGTCATGAAACTTACAAGAATTTGACTTCTAAAACTAAATTCAACTCTGCAACTGCAGATCGACGCCATAAATTGCTTCTTTAACTACCTTGAAGCACTGAAATTTTAAATCTTCTCGGAATTTGGGGATTTCACTTCCGTCCTTCTCCGTTTCCCCCCCAAATTCTTCATAGAAAAATATTCTACAATGAATTTGACAAATCCGCACTAGTTCTGGCCCATACCAATCTGGTGTTGAACCAAGAGCTCTGATACCAATATGTAATGTATCCATCCACCCAAGATCTGGCCACACTACTTCAAAACTAATTTCTAAACTGATTTCGAATTATGATACATTTTTAATTAACAAAGAGGCATGGAATATTCACATGCAGAGATCAAGATTCATGATACAACATAAAATAAATGAATATAATTCCATACAGAGCAATAACCAACAAGAATACACATTATAAACATGAATCTCAACGATAATAATTAATACAAAACATAAATAAATATACAGGTAAATGAAATCATGACAAAGATCACTTATCTTTAATGAAACAAATCACCAATTGGCTGCAGACCAAGGATGTTCCACCCTACCGTATAAAATGTTGTTCCAAGTCTCAATTGAAATGTCACCCCCAATCCAGGGCTATGAATCCACAAGGATGGTTCCAGGGTGTCACTCAACTTCCCAAACTAGTCAACACTCAATCTCTCATAGGATTCTCAACACACACAACAATCCAAAGTACACTAGCTCTCTTCTATATAGCCTGCACAACCCAAGAGAATGGACCCTCGTCTCTTCCACACAGTCCCTGAGGTTGTACACCCCCTTCTAGGGTTCCAATGCATCTGGTCAAGAATATCCATGTTGGGACTCTCAAGATTCATAGCTGTTAGAAAAACTTAAAACATTCAAAAACATCTAAGACATGCATGAACTAATTCATGGTTGGAATACACCAACAATCATTACAACCAACAAAACAATGGCTCCTCTTCAACAATTTGTTTTTATTTCCCAAGCTAAGATCATAATGAATGGGGCATGAGGGGTGGGTGAAAGAGTGAATGGAGAGAGAGAACATAAAGAAAGGTGTGAACAATGAACAATGAGTGAGTGAATCCCCAAATAGACCAACGATGGGTTTATATATTTACTTGGAAATCAAGAACCACATGGCCTTCCCCAAGAAGCTCATGTAACCACTTCTCTCAATTAAAACAATTATGGGTAAATAAAATATAAAATAAATACTTATCCCCTCAAGCCCCCTCTCTCATGGAATCATACCCCCTATAACTCTAGTCCTTGTCTGTCTAGAAACCAATGATGTATTTATTATTAATAATGATCAAAACATTCATTTCCTAGGCACACCGGCCTTTTTAATATGTTTGGGCACTCTAGATTTTCATAAATTAACAAATACATTATTTAATATAGGGACTTAAAACCAGGGTATTACATTCGACCCATGGAAATCCATTATATAAACCCAATGCTTTCACCATTGCACCACAAGGGAGTCTTATGGCCAGAACTCTGAGCCTAGTTATTTTATGCAATGTTGTCATTCCTTATTAGGAGTATGTAACTTGTAAATTAGGAGATTTTTGAGAGGAGTTCTTAGAGAACCTTGATAGACGTTTGTAGAGAGTATTTGTAATATTTTTGAGAGAGAGAAGCATGGAGTTTTCTTACGAATTCAATATTTTTTGTATGTTGTAATTTAGTGCCATTGGGAATCTATGGGAGTGATATGGTGTTATAGTGAAAATCCTTAGTTTTCTAAGGTGAATATGATGGTGACAATTACACATGAGGTTGTGCAACAGAACATAAAGTCAGTTCCAGGGTGGGTCAATCTATAATGCAATTCCATTGAGAATCTATGGAACTATACAGTGTTTATAGTAAAAACTTCAAGTTTTCCGAGGTGAAGTTGATAGTGACATCCACACTTGAGTTCTTTGTAGAAAATTAGAAGGTACTTATTGAGATATCCTTGTAATTCCTAGGATGGGATAATGAGCCACATATTTTTAGACATATTGGAGAAGGAGGATAACCACTTTATGTGAGAACCTTATGCCTTTGTAGACTAGTCCTAGGTTGGGAGAATGAAGTCTTTACAAAGACAAAATAATGAAGTAGTTCATGGATTAAGTGAGCCCAAATACGTAGCCAAAAGAATTGGTGAACTCCATTAACAACTTGTGTAATATTCCATTTGACTTGTTATTGTTCTTACTTCACTTCATTTTAGAATTTTAATTTCTCAAGTTAATTGTGCAAATTAATCAAGTTTGGTTAAGTAAGTGGATTCACATGATAAATGCAAATAGTCAATAATGGTCATAGTTCCTGAATCAAATTGGATGTTAATGTATGATTATAGGTTAATTTGACATCCAAGGATCTTTCATATCAAATAAGCACTCCCTCAAGCAACTGGATTCTTGGAAGGTTCACTCTCTCAACTTATTGGTGGACAAGAATAACTGGGCACATGCCACAAGGAAGTAGTTGGTCAAATCTAACTAAATATTTGTTAGAATCTAGATGTATCTTGACCCATTCAAGTCATAATGTAATAACATGCAGATATATAATCCTGCCCTCTATTCTAAATAAAGCGAGGACCATTTTTCGTTTAATTTTGGTTATAGTATTCATGTTTTCATGTTCTAGTTAAATTCTTGAGTGTTGTTAATACACATTGTTGGGCACTTTAATTGTCTAAATAAATATATAATTAAGGTGTTCAATATGAATTGTCAAACCTAGGGAAGTTTTGTTATTCTAAGTTAATTGTGCACAGTCTATGCTAGATTATGAAAGCAAACACTAATCAAATTGCAGTAAGGTGAATTAACACTAAAAGAAATAGAATTGAAAAGATGAACACTAACACAAGTTGCTGACACAACTGGAGTTCTAATCTATTGTTGTAGAATTGAAAATCACACTTGCATAATTGAAATCTAATTTTGAGGAGTAGAATTTGATGAGTGTATACGAATCCTGGATTATCTAATCTATTCTAATTTTCTATATTACTCTCGCAGAAGGAAGTTCTATGCTAATTGTTGAAAGGAAGTCTACTTAATTGCAGAAAGGGAATTCACACTTCTAATTACTTTTACTTGAAAACAAAGATTTTATCTAATGCAGAAAAGGAATTAACTTTCAAAGCAATTCTCCAGCAGTATACAACAATTGATTCTAACTCTCATGAGACACACTGATGCACATTAACAAAAAGGGTTTGAACTGTAACAACAAATGTATTCTAGAAATGCATAAATAGATAAATCACACAACTGTAAATAATCAAAGCAGTTAATCTAAAACTCACAATAGAGGGGAGTCTGTGAGGAAGGTGGTCCCTTTCCTTCTCACTGAATACACTCGAAAAGACTACAGTAGGTTGGAGAAACTCAAATCACTTCTTTATTAAATCGCCAAAATGTTCAGATACAAAATGCTTTACTTCACTCTCTATTCCACAACTAATATCTACCACCCAATGGTTACAAAATCTCTTTTGTTTAAAGACAGAGACATTCAGTTGAAACGAACTCAGAATAGTCTTGAGAATCGAAGATTCTCAAGCTGTTCGTATGATATAAAAGATCGTCATCATTACAAAATCTGGAAATGATCTTGATCACCAGCTCGAGCCAAACGTGAGACAAAACATGTAACAACCTTGATGATCTGTCTTTAGGTTACAGATTTGAATGATATACTAGCTTCCAGGATCAGTGGGAGTCTATTGCGATAGGTGTAACAACTTCCAAGAAAGGTGCACAATTGCTGTAGTCGTGTAACAACATGCAGAACTGGTGCACAACTATAACAGTTGGTGTAACAACAACAATATTTCTTCAAGACTTGGTTGTTTTTCTTTAATCTAAACATTTTTATCATTAGTTGAACGTTCATGGATAAAATATGAGAAAATCTACCAATCAAACATGTTAAGTGAATAAGAATACAAAAGAAATATCAATGATTCATACCTTGGGGAAAAGGTCTTAGTAACATTATATTAGGCATTTTATCATAGAAATGATAAGGTTGAATGCGAAAAAGGTATAGTGAAAAAGGGTCATTTTTGGGTCCTAACAACCCCCCCAACTGAAGACATTACATGTCCTCATGCAATCCACATTCAAGCCTTACTCTGAATCTGAGTTAGGAAAGTGACTCCTCCAGTGCAAATTGCTAAGACAAAACTATCATGAGATTCTTCATCTACAAGTCTGAATCCACTACTCCTTACCATCTCCAAACGACAGATTTTGAGACCTTTGACCCCTGTGTATACTCTGAATGAGGCATCCAAAAACTGGGAAAATGAAACCTAAGTCCCATCCACTGATGCCTACACGTTCTCATACATGTAATACTTATTCCTTCTTGACTGAGAATTTGGACGGTTCTTCATCATGACTAGTGACTGGTACTTTCACTATTTTATACCCTGCCTGAAAATAAATATTAACACATTCATAGCACATGTTCTCTCTATTTTGATTCATAATAGTTGTTGTCATTGCTAATATATCCAAGGTTAACTCGTCTAGGTTTCTCTATGAGCAACCTACAATTCCTTCTTTAGGGAAGCCAACTTTGCTTTGAGGATGTCATTTTCCTTCATTAGTTCAATAATCCTGGAATTTTCAGTACTCTTTATCTTCTTCTCAATTTGAGAAAACAACTGTGCAAGTGGTACATCGTCACTATCCTCATTATTTTGTGTAACTGGTTCCTGTGTAACAACTAATTTTGGCATGACTGGTTCTTATGGAGTTGTCTCTTCCTGGGCTGCTGGTTCTTGTGTAACAACTAATTCTGGCATGACTGGTTCTTGTGGGACAGTCTCTTTTTGGGCATTTGGTTCTTGTGTAACAACTAATTTTGGCATGACTGGTTCTTGTGGGATAGTCTTTTCCTGGGTAGTTGGTTCTTGTGTAACAACTAGGTTCTGGGAAGAGGTTGGTTCTTGTGTCACAGTCATGTTGTCGGAAGGGACTGGTTCTTGTGTAACAATCACTATTTTAACAATGGAGGATAATGGATGAATAATGGGTATTTCCTGTTCCATATTCTTCCATCCAACTGCTGCTTCAATATACCTCGCTGACCTAGTTCACCTCCTAGGCAATGTAGAGACAAAAACAAGGGTTTTCCTTTTCTTTTCTTTAGGAGAAGGAGGGTGTTCTTAAACAACCAGACAAGGAGGAAAATATGCAATGCTATGGTTTTTTATAATCTATACTTTTTCACTCGACGAGTGATGCACAAAATCATCAAGCAGAGCCGATGATTCTGCTGTTATTTGTTGACATTCTGCCTAAATTAACAAAATGGTTTCTTGAAGTTCCTTGCACAAGGCAAAACCTGGTATACGTACCTCCATAAGATCAATTTGTGGCTCTCTTAGGTTTGTATTATGAATGTCAAAATATGCCAGGGTCGGAGGATCAGTAAAATCAGGACACTCTGTCTCATAAATATGAGGGTTTTGAGTTTATTCTGGTTCAACAGGAGATGAAGTTGATGTACTAGCTGTTATAGCAAGGGCTGTAATTGTTGTTGTAGTAGACCTCACTGACCTAGTTCTCTTCCTAGGTAATGTAAAGACAGAAGAAGGGGTTTTCATTTTCTTAGCTTTAGGAGTAAGAGGGAGTTCTTCAACAACAACTATCGCATCCAAGGGCTGAGGCTCATGACTTGGTCCAGGGATTGCGTTGTCAACTGTCGGCTCAATCACAACTGGAGGCATAGGGTTTAACTGTTCTGGTTCGGCCATAACAACAAGCATAGGGTTTAGCTGTTCTAGTTCGGCCATAACAACAGACACAAGATTTGGTTGTTCATCCACTTCAGGTAATGGTTCATTAGGAATTCCCATTCCTCTACGAATCAACAACCCTATAATTCTGTGATTGGAAAGACAATTCTTGGGCTTCTTTGATCTCTTGACAAAATGATCCATATTATGCAAGAAATGAAGAAGGTAATAAGGGATGTTTATTAGCTTTTGATGTCTTAAATGTGACAGTAGGGTAAAATCATAAAAATAAACTACTTGATATCTTCCCTCACATGTAAGGTACCTTTTTATAAATTCTGATACTTTCCCCCATGGTATGGGTAAGGAATTTACATATACACCTCGGCCCTTGGTCTGAACTTGCTCATCGTCCAAGAGAAAACCCTTCTGTGCTTCAGGAAGATGTGCTTTTCTACTAAACCACCTTTCTCCTGTGGTTGACAACCCTGTCACAACAGCCACGGTTTCCTCTGTCACTGAAATCCTCACCCCGTGCACCATTGAATACCCTTCTGTGAGATTCTAACTGAACTCCAATACCTATGCTTCATTAAACCCCTTTCTCAAAATAAGAAATCCATCCAGCCTGTAGGAATTTTTCGTAAATATCTGGGTATAGTAGTAATGCATCCATATTTTCCGGTTCATACCTCACATCTGATCCTCCCATGACGTTGTTTTAGAGTCTAAACATGAAAAAATGAGGAGAGGCCAACACCTAAACCAGAGACACAACAATTTTTAATGAGGATTGTATAAAGAACACGGTGTCTCAGCGAAAATAAGCATGGTCGAAAGGTGGCAGAGGTGCATATAAAATGGGATTTTGATGGCTTAGATTTTCTTCCCCCCCCAACTAATCTGATTGGCTCATGGTGCAAAGAATTTAGGAAAACCGACAGGTAAACATTAAAGATTGCTTCCATATCTACATCACTTTGACACGTAGGATTAGTCACGTACCTCATAACTTACCACACAAATCGATTTGTTGGAATAAACACACTATCCAACCACCATATGATTCGTGTGGAATAGCCGTAATGATGAAAGATGGCTCTAGAACGTGAGAAATGATGATATGACAAGTGGAGCATAGGTGGAGTCATTTCTTTGGTTGACCAGCTGGAAATCGGCGGATGTGGAGTCAATTAATGATGAAGCGACATCTTATGACAGAGAGAGCGGAAACGATAGCAGCGAAAATAAAAAAACAACAGTTTTTTAGCATGGAAAGATAGAAGAGCGGGAAATATTGATGGAGTATCAACATGGAAAAATGGTAGAAATGCGAAAAATGGGTGAAGCGACATGTATAATAGCGAAAATGAATAACAACGGTAGGTGTATTAGCATGTATTTTGGCTGAAATGGTGGAATTAGGTGTAGCAACATGTAAATCAGCCAAATTGTCGGAAAAGAGTGTAACAACATGTAAGATGGATAAATAGTCAGGAAAATGGTGTAACAACATGTGAAATGACAAATTGGTTAGGAAATGGTGTAACAACATGTAACCCGACCAAACACAGAATCCCTTAGTTTTTAGGAGGTTTTTCAAACTTCCAAAAACTAATCCTTTGGCTCCTTTCGTTGTAATCTTCCTTGTTGTTCATCAATCCATTTTCACACAAGTAACTGTCTGATACCCTTCTAGGCTGAATTTATTAGAAAAACATAATTTGTTTTTAAGCAAAAA
>SNQJ01S0111193.1:0-20138 GCA_010110895.2 Picea sitchensis | reverse complement strand
AAGGGGGGGTGTTAAAATAATGTAACTGCAAAGTGTATTCTTATTCTTATTTGATATATTATTCATTAGACCAATCCCCATTACGGATTGATCATGTCGGTTATTATAAAGGACCGAATCCCCTTTTGCTGATTGGTCAAAAGATAATTGTATTAGGCAGAATAAGAAGTCGACCCCAGAAGATATTGAAGAGGCCCCAAAATATAATAAAGGTGGTTATAACCACCCAGTTGGAGAAGTCGGCCCTGCCAGTGAAGAGACACTTCACACGTGCCAATCTTGTATAAATAAGGAGACTAGTGCCTCACTTAGACACACAACTCACTTGCTCATTTGAGAGACAAGTTTCAGAACTGCAGTTAGAGAAGGAGAGAGAGTTGCGCATATTTGGGAGAGGATCTCCTGTATTAGTTTGAGTTATCTCTTGGCATTGTATTGGCTATCTATAATAAGGAAGTTTTGTTGGGTTTTCTTCCCCTAGAAGATTTCCCAGGATAAATGTTGTGTCTTTTGTAATTGTGTATTTCTCAGTGATCTTGTATTATGCTATTGTTATCTATTGAAATGTAAAGAACTATAATAATGGATTAAACATTAACAATCAGCAACACAATTACACACTTGCAAGCTCACTGATCTCATTGTCTTTCAATTTACATTCATATGTAGGCTATATTTGATGTGTTGTAGAAATAATATTGAAGTGGTTAAATCTTTCATTTGGAATATTTGGCTTTCCACGTTTTTCATCTATCCTTAATTCTTGTACTTGTGGTGTGATCCTTCAAGAAGTGCGCATCCACCTGGAGGCATTCTCTTCATTGGGTCTTGAGTACTTTGCATCTCTCCACCATTGAAAAACAATCCAATGGAAGTCTATCTGTTGTGAGCATGCTTGGCTTGATGTGTTGATGGTTGTTCATTTTTGAATATCTTCTTTCCTGCACATTTCAAGCACTTGTTAATATTTTTGTATCTAGTTAAGCTTGTATATCTGTATATTATTTTGTATCTAGTTTGTCTATCGTGTTATAATATTGTAACTTGTAATTATCTTGTAATGAACATCCCCTTAGCTTAGTTGACCTCATTGCCCAATCTTAGGCACTAGTCTTAGTTTCCCTAGGAAAAGGTCTGACTCTCATACTTAAATAGTTGCATCTTGCATTTGCCGATTGGCATCATAGGCTAGATTCCCCTTAACCTTTTAACTAATTAAAACCAACTCCTAGAACACTTAATCGTAAATCTCATCTAGTAACTAGGGTCTACCCCCCTTGGCTTCCCTACGAGTTAGCCTAGACAGAAGAGGTTCAAGTCAAAGTGACAGCGTGGACTTTGAACCTAGGCATTGTGCCTCTGAGGACACACTAAGTGAGTAGGAATTAGCTCACGTTTGCAAGTGTGTATAAGGACAACAACACCTACACTACTAGGCACTTGACTTTATAATGTTTTTTTATAAAGTTGTGATAAAGTGGTACTTTTATTAAAGTGACTTTTTAATGAAGTGTACCTTCTAATATTAAAGTGACTTTATTTCATAAAGTGCACTTATGTAATAAAGTAAAATGTACTTTAATATTTTAAGTGATTTATTTTGGAGGGAATGAATCATGGCCCTTGATCTTGTAAAGGCAATATTAGATCTTGGTCTTTGGATTTAGGGTTGGGGGAAGGTGAAAAGACACTTGGGAGGGAAAAGGTCATTTTCAGATTATAAGAGAATGCATTGGGTAGTGTGTAAGACACATTGAGAGAAGGAGTTTGAGATATTTTCTGAGTAAGCTTGAAAGTTGAGAGAGGAAAGAGAGTAGCAAGGAGGGCACATTTCCCAAGAAAGCTAGGGCACAAATCCCAAGCAGGAATTTTTGTTTCAGTGTTGGGTCATTTTTCTGCTGTTGGAGGTCGTACTATACGGATCTGTATAGTTCGTATAGTCCATACAACAAGGGGAAGAAGGCACATAAATCGAGGCAACATTGGCATGGTTTTCGAGGTTGTTTTGAGCATTTTTTCTTGTTGCTAGGCCATATAGAACAATCCGCACATCAGACTGTTTGCATGGATTTCGAGGTGCAGATTTTTTGGGTGGGTCGTACAATAATACAGACTTGGCATGTTTTTCGAGGCAAAATTTTTGGGATAGTTTTGGGTGCTGTAAGTGGTTTTTCTCTTGGCTGGAAATTGTGTTATTGCTGCTGATATGTACTTTCCTGAAGCTGAATAATAAATCTCTCTCTCTCATTGGGTTTCCCCACATTGGGGTTTTCCCTGGCATTGCCTAAATTTCTGAGTTATTCATGGTTGATTGAATCTTGTTCATTGAGTTTATTCCACTGCATAAATTGCTTAGCAATGTGTATTTCTACTTATGGTAATTTCTGAATGTGGGTTTTAGACATTTAAGAGTTCATGCAAGACAATTATCTCTAGGTTGATAAGTGTATGACAAAATATTAGCTTGCTGATTTTGTCATTAAATTTCCACAAGGCCAACTTGGCTTCATGACACTTTGTAGGATGCAAAGAGGCATGCAACTCCTCGTGGTACCTTCAGGGAGAGAAAATGAACTTAGAGTTTCTTGAGTTACATGGAGTCACAGTTATGAGGAGCAGGTGGCTCCACCAGTGGTGAGGCAGGTGGCCCCACCAAGCACCGTGAATCCGAGGGAGTCAAGTTTTAGAGAGAGCATGCAGACTTAGAGTGAGACTGATCTCACAGAGTGTCAATTGCCTCAGAGGGAGAGACGATCATTCAAAAGGAGTTCCCCCTCAGGTTCAGGTGGGAGAGAGACATCTTCCAGGATTGACAGACATGTGTCATGAGTTGAGGAGGCCACAGATAGAAGCTTCAGAGGAAGAAGGCTTCTAGGAGATATGAGACCTCCTGGGAGGATACACTTGTTTCAGTAGTTTTTTCTATAGTGACAGAGGAGGAAGCCAGTTAGGAGGACTGGAGTATGGATTTTTTCCTCAGTCACAGAGGGAGCAATCATTGTTGTAGACTGGACAACATGGTTTGCTTCAATGAAAAAGGTGGTTGGCCTTGGAGTTCGAGGTGGAGGATCTTGGTCGGATGTACTATTTCTTGGGATTAGAGGTGTGACAAAGATCATATGAGATATTCCTCAGTCAGGGGATACTGATGAGATTTGATATGATGAACTGCAAGTCTATGGCTACACCTATGGAGACAAATATGAAGAAGTTGAGTGATTCTGCTTCAGATTCATATTTGGTGGATCCCACATTGTACAGGTAGTTGATTGGATCCTTGTTGTACCTGGTTAATACCAAAATAGATATTTTCTTTGCAGAGAGCACCTTGAGCTAGTATTTGGTTGACGCCAAGGAAGTTCCATTGGGTTGCATCAAAGCATGTGCTGAGATACCAACATGGTACAATTGGATATGGTTTGTCTCAGGTGGTGAAGGGAGGCTGCAAGGATATACAGATTCCGATTGGGAAGGGAGTGCAGTAGACAGATTGAGCACCTCAGGGTGCTGCTTCAGCTTGGGATTAGTTACAATTTCTGGGGTAAGCAGGAAGCAAGCTTCTATAACACTCGGTACAACAGAGACAGAGTATATCACAACCAATGTTGCAATTCGTAAAGTAGTGTGGCTTCAAAAACTTCTTATAGGACTTCATTCGAGACATGATATAGAAGGGAGAAATGAAACTCCAATACATATACACATATGAGTAGATTGCGGATCATCTGAAACATGGTACACAAGGGAGCAGTGAAGCTCCAATACACATACATAGATGAGCAGATTGCAGACATTCTCACCAAGCCTCTGGCCAAGGTGATAGATAGATGAGTAACATCGGGTGGACATTCTCTCAGAGTGGTCAAGCTGATTTGAATGAGGAGAATGATACATTCACTCACAGGATTAGCCATGTTGATTTGGCTAGTGGTGAATGGCCAAGATGCAATCTTTCTCCTATTAGTCATTCTGATTTGACTAGGAGTGAAAAAGACTCGAGGTGCTCCAGATACAAGCTTGGCGTGATGCAAAATGTCTTCCTCATTGAGAGGGAGTGTTGATGTTTGGGCAACATCGGGTAGACATTCTCCTAGAGTGGCCATGCTGACTTGGCTGAGGAGAATGACCCAGGCGTAGTCCTAGAGACTTGAGGTGTTGATGGTTGTCGAGATGGTAGTATCGGGAAAACATTCTCCTAGAGTGGCCATGCTGACTTGGTTGAGGAGAATGGCCCAAGCATAGTCTTTCTCCTTAGTCATGCTGACTTGACAAGGAGTGGTAAAGACTCAAGGTACATATGCATCAGGTTGTCATCCTCCTAGAGTGGCCATGCTGACTTGGCCGAGGATGATGCATTCTCCCAAAGTGGCGATGTTGACTTGGCTGAGGAGGATGATGCATTCTCCTAGAGTGGTGATGTTGACTTGGCTGAGGAGAAAGACCCAAAGCGTTGATGTTCTCCAGCTATTAGCATCAGGCATACATCCTTCCAAAGTGGCCATGTTGACTTGGCTGAGGAGGATGATACATTCACTCACAGTATTAGCCATGCTGACTTGGCTAGTGAGTGAATGACCTTAGCGTAATCTTCAAGACTCGAGGTGATATCACTTGCCTACTCTAGGTTGGAGTGGCATATATTGATTAGAAGTGCATGTGAGGATAAGTATACATCAACTGGGTGCATGTCGGAGAAGATAACAACAACCAGTCTCAAGGACAACTTTTCTAGAAGAGAAGAATACCAAGAAGTACAAGAAGCCCCAGAAAGCATATTGAAGACCAAAAGAAGAAGTCGGCCCCACCAGTGAAAAAGACGACGCTTAGACAACTATAAATAAAGGCAGAGTCATTTCATTTTGACTTCACACAATTCTCTCCTCAGCTAATGCGCACTAGGCAATGGCATAGTGGCACAGTGGCAAAGAAGAAGGGTGCATCTGAGGTTTGGTCTATTGTTTGAGGTGGTAGGTCTATCTATATTATGTGCTAGCTCTTGGAGACACTAGGCTTTGGGAGTGTTGACCACCTATTTCGACTAGGGGGTCAAATCCATGTGCCATGAAGCTGTGTACCTGATGGTACAACAAAGTTTGAAGACTCATTGGTTCTACAAGGCATTTTTGGCCCCAACACTTCTTTTTGTAACTGGAATTTTCGCTCCCTTGCGTGGGATAATAATGTAATGGGTCTGCATGGATCATATGGTAGGTTATTTGCCTAGGAATTTATCATTAGGGAAGTTCTTTCATCGAGTGTTTTTTTCCCTCACGTAATTAATTTGGCCTAACCAGCCTTTTTAATTACCCTTGAGTTTTTCACTCCCACAATATTCCTCCAAAGTGGTGAAAGGCGTTCTAATGATTGAGCCCAATGGGTTAATAGGGTCTAGGAATATTTTAAATGACCATGCTAGACATATTCTAGAGTCTTGTGGAATTCCGTCGAGTCAAAGTAGTTTTTTTTAATTTTTTAAAATTACCCAGTTAATGGTAATTTTAATTATTTTTGATGTAAAAATGTAAAAACTAGGTCCTTAGGATTTTTGATAGGGGTGTGAGTACTCAAAATAAATGGAATGAAAACCCCTACACCCTTGGACCAAGTTTCAGCTCAATTGGACAAGTTTTGCTAGGTCATTTTCCATGAGGAGTCCAAGTCAGCAATTTAATTGCTTAATTGACAAAGTAAAAAATGTCAATTTTTGTAAACAAATGAGAAAAAAGAGTTGAGAAAGAGTGGAAAAGGACGCCTAACCCCTTTCCTAGGTTAGTGAAACTCATTTCCTAACTTTATTTCACCCCCTCACCTAGCCATCACCTCAAGTTGTCATCCCCCCTAGGGAAGTTGCACCCCCCTTGGAGAGAAAATCATGAAAAGTCAAAAATTAAAGGATGAAACTCCCTTTCTCCCTAAGTGCACCCCCCTTGGTCTAATATCATGTTGGAACATGTCAAAAAGGTATTCCCTCACCCCCTCACTCATCTACCAAAACCCTAACACTACAAAACCCTAGAGTTGTGTCCCTCCTTGAGATGCTCAATCTCTCTTAAGTGAATGACACTTGGAGAGCATCCAAGAGGGGTCACTCTTGGCTACCAAGTATAAAAGAAGGCCTCCCATCCCTCGTTTGATATCTATTCTCAGTGTATTGTTACTATGCCAAAATCTCTCCTCTCCCACTCTTCTCTCTTTTTCACTTTTGACTCTTGCTCTTATGTAAAGCTTGCTGCAAGTATTTGCAACAACCTTTTGTGGTGAATAAAGAAATTTTTGGAGGATCCATGGTGCTGAGAGTCTTCTTGGTGCCATCTATCAAATATTGAGGTGATCTTTTTCTTGTTATTTCTCTTGTGCATGCTTGGCTTATAGATCTAGAGTAGGAATTCCAAGCAAAGTAGATTGCTTGGATAGATTTGTGGTAGTCTTATCATAGATCTAGTGAGTTTCTATTTAGTAGTTTGTTTCACTACTTAGATCTACTTACCCTCTTGGATAGATTTGTGGTAGTCTTATCCTCTTGGTTCTTGTAGCTTTGTATTCAAGATTTGCAGGATTACCTAGGGGTTTTATGTGAAGATTTCAGATCTTTCACCCACTTTTAACCTCTAAATATTTTTGTTTTACATTTCTAAACATTTCCATATTGTTTTTGACATTCTAACATGTTTGGATAGATCATCTAAATCTATTATACTTGCTGATTTTTACACAGAAAATTTCTGGTTTGTTTTAACATAAATTTTTCCAAGATTTTGGTCTTTTTGCAACTTTTCCAGCAAGTTTTGCTTGCTGATTTGTTGCAGGTCTGAACCAATAAGGAGGTGCTACAACCCATTTGGGGCCATAAAACGTCCAAGTGCAACCTCCTAAGCTAGGGTATTGAATACCCTCTTCTTCCTCTACTTTTTTACATTGTAAGCATGCCCCAAGAGAGTCTCTAGGGCTTGCATTTCTCAAGTTCATTTAAATTTCTGCAATTTTTTATTTCTTTTGCCTACACCTAGCAAATAGGCTTGGCTTTGCCACCCATGCTATATTGTAAGGCTAGGACTTAGATTCTATTTTTTTGTTTTAAGTTTCATTTGTTTGCCCCACTTGTTCTTAAAGACAAGGTTGTGTGGCTAGGTTTACTTGTTCTTTTTCAAGTTAAGTTATTTTCTTGCATTCTTTTGCCTACACCTAGCAAAGAGGCTTGGATTTGCCACCCATGCTATATCGTAAGGCTAGTTTATCTTGTTAGATAGTTCCATGGTTTATGTTTCACACGTCTGGTTCTTTTCCTTTCAAGTTCATGTGAATATCTAACTAGTTAGAAGAATCTCTTTATCTTGCTTAAGCCCTTGGAGGCATTTTTTTTTTCTTGTACATTTTATTTAAGCACTTGTTATTTCATTTTGTTCAAGCTTTCAACACAAGTCATTTTTAATTGATTAATCAATCTACTTTAGGCTCTAGGGAAATCAATTTACTTAGCCTAATTAGATCACCCATTACTGATACAATGTTAGCCACTAAAAAAGAGGCTTGTGGAGGTGACTTGGGGTGCTAGATCATGGATGATCTCACAGCACTAGGTGTCCCCCTTGTTGAACACCAAAGTTTTTCGGATCGACTTGTGGAGCTAGGGTAAGGCCTTGTTTTCCTTGCTTATTGATCACCCAACAATCCTTTTGGACAAAGCGGTGGGAGTTTTGGGGAAGTCACCTAGTCTAGGATTGCAACTTCACCTAATCAATCTAAATTCTAAAATCTACTCATCACAACCTATGGTTTAACTTCATAAATCAATCTAAGTGGTGCATGCACTTTACTTTCTACAATTGTCATTTCAAGTAATTGAGCATCTTGTGGTGATTGAGTAGTTGATCTTAAGTTGTGCATTAGTGTCCGTGGAGGCTATCTTTTCAAGTTTAATCTTATCCTCTTAAGTTTCGCACATGGCTCATGGAGGATTTCTTTTGTGATCTTGTCTCCTCTTGAAGTTGCACATTTGGTCTATTGAACATCCCCCTTGAAGTTGCACACCTCTCTTGGGGCACTTCAAGTTAGGTTTGAGTTGTGTATTTTTGTTTTGGATGCTATCTTGATCTATCTCCTTCATTTTCCTGCAAAATCAATTTGAGTTAGTTCAATTATTGCTCCACTAGAATCATTGATTTAACAAGTGCTTGTTCATTTCATTTGTAGATAGTTGTATTTTTCATATTGTTGTAACATTTAGATATTCTTTATTTGTTATAATTCTTTTTGTATCTTGTCTATTTTGTAAAGTTATTCTCAAATTGTACTTGGATCTTTTGTGAACTTAATTAACCCCATTTGCCCAACCTTAAGCACTAGTTTTAGTTGAATTAGGGAAAGGTTTGCCTTTGCATTAAAAGTTTGCATTTTCATTGCTGCCTCTCATATAGGCTAGTATCCCCCTTACCTTTAACAAATTTAAATTAACTCCTAGATTTCACCTAATAACTCACATAATAACTAGGGTCTACCCCCCTTGGCTTCCCTAGGAGTAAGCCTAGATGGAAGAAATTCAAGTCGAGGTGACAGTGGGCTTGAACTTAGGCATTGTGCCTCCAAGGAAACACTAAGTGGATTGAGGCTTAGTCCACGTTTGCAAGTGTGTATTAGGACGACAACAGGGAGGATACTCTTTTAATGGTATTTTGGTTATTTTGATGGTGATGTAATGGTAATATATTGGACTGAATTCTTCTATAGAAAAGTGGTTAGGTTTTCTTCAAAGGTTGGGTTTCCCAGGGTAAAAAATATTGTGTCTATTGCACGTGGCTATCTCTCTATGATTCTGTTATTTCCACTGTAGTTTATTTTAGTTGAAATTTTCAGTGTGTAATTTTTCTATGGTAACAATGGCATTAAAATCTGTTTGAAAATCATAAGGCAATAATTATCAGATATGGAAATTAGAAAAATCAACATCTTCTTGGCAAATCGTTGTATTTTCTATGATAAGTAAAGGTTGTGCTTGCTAATTCTTGGATTAGGTAAGAAATTTCTACAATTTTGTGCATTTGTTCTTAAATTCAAGGTTATTTTATTAAACCCTAGGAGGAGTATAAGGGAATACACCCTCCATCAAGGAATTTTCTTCTATTGTCATTGAAAGGGCTTAAGGATTGCTACAAGGAGTAAGAGGGTTCACACCCTTGTATAAAAACCTTGCTAGGGTTTATCTTCTCTAGGGAGTAAGAGGGTTTACACCCCTAGAAGATCATCAAACCTTAGTTTAACTTGGTTGTGACCAAGCAACGAGACTCCATAACCCAATATACAAGGCACTAGTTGCATTGGAGATTGTAATATCTTGCATTGATAAATGTGAAATTTAGTTTGAAACTTCTAATGACAGAGTTTGATTCTACATGATATTGTCTCTCTTCTATGCTAAGGGTGTCATAATTAGCCAAGTGTTGAGCTGTTGTTATAAACTATTTGCTACAGCCATTAGGGATAATATAATTGTTGCTATCTTTCATTTTACTTGCAATTTAACCAAGGAAATAATTGTTTCATCATTGGATGGAAGTGTTTGCCTTAAGCTTCACTTTGAGCCATTTACTTGTTGATTTCCATGGTTAAATATTGTTGTTGTAGAAAAAGTAAGCTACAACCATAAGGTTGTTATAAATCTTCTCGATAACTTGCTTTTACAACCTTCTATTGTCATCTAATTCATTGTGCTAAGTATTGGAACTGTTGGTCCTAAGGTGTGCACCTAATTGCTAAGGGAAGAGCTAGGCCACCTCAGTTGCTGGAATGATTGGTTTTTTATAAGTTTGGTTTATTTGTTTTGATGGTCAGCTGATAAATGAGGTTCAAGGGAAGGGGTCTGTTGCTGTCCTTATACACACTTGCAAACGTGAGCCAAGTCCTTCTCACTTAGAGTGTCCTTGGAGGCACAATGCCTAGGTTCAAAGCCCACGCCGTCACTTTGGCTTGAACCTATTCCGTTTAGGCTTACTCCTAGGGAAGCCAAGGGGGGTAGACCCTAGTTTCTAGATAAGATTTAAAGTTTAAGTTCTAGGAGTTGTTTTTAATTAGTTAAGGTTTGGGGGAGTCTAACCTATGATGCAAAGGAAACAATGCAAGATGCAAAGGTTTCTATGTCAAGCAAGATTTTCCCTAAGTCAACTAAGACTAGTGCCTAAGGTTGGGCAAGGGGTCAACTAAATGAAGGGGTCAACTAAAGATTACAAAAGAATAGTTACTCTTCAAATTTGTTAGATACAAGTTCTTGCAATAAAGAATGCTAGATACACAATAATACAATGAGATACAATTTACAATAGAACAAGCTAACCATGTGTGTCTAAATGTCTAGGAAAGTAGATCCAATCAAGACATGATCACCATCAACACGTTAAGCCTAAGCATGCCCCAATAGCACTTACTCTATTGGACTGCTCCTCAATGACAACATCAACACTCAAAAATCACAAGGACACTTAGAAGATTTAGAAGTTTTAAACACAAGTGTTCCATAATAGTTAAGGTACTTAGATAATTACCCACAAAGTATTACTTATAGATGATATTGGAAGATTACGTTGCAAGTATTAAACCTTAAGATGTATCAAATTAAACCAAGGTTTATTTGTTGCTTAGTGAGTTAAGGATTTTAAGATTTGAAAGATTTTAATTGCCTTAGCTAAGTGTTTCACCAAAACCTCCTCCCCCGATTGCCAAATGGTTGTTGGATGCTCAAGAAGTGAGGCAACGAGGCCTACCCTAGCTTCACAGGTCAACCCTAAGAATTGAGTTTTTACGGAAAGGATGTCGCGCGCTGTGAGACCGTCCCCGGCCTAGCACCTTCCATTGCCCTCCTCAATCCCTATTTTAGATGGTGAAGATGGTGGTTCAAGGTACCCTATTAAGTCTATTAAGTATATATATCATTTGGTTAGAATTTTAGGTGTATTAGAGAGTGTTTAAGTGACCTTTAGTTGCCTTAAATTGGTGATTTTATATCAAAATTGAAACTTTTATGACCTTAAAAAGTGTGTCATTAAGTATGAAAATAAAGCACATTAACACATTTAAAGCATGTAAAAGCAAGCTGAATAACGATTTAGTTCATCACCATTTATTAAACCATTAACATGAAAAGCTTGTTATGAAAGAATACTAATGAACAAGGGCAAGAACAACTTGCCAAAGAAAGAAAGGAAACTCAAGCTTATTACCACTTATCTTATGATTTAAAGCATTAAAAGAGAAAGCATTAAGTGTGAAAGATAAAGCTTGAAAACTTAGATGTCTGTCTACACTATCAAGATATCCAACAACACATTAAATTAAGTGTGATGGCAAATGGCCTTAAAGATGAAACAACATTAAAGAGAATACCACTTGTTAGACCATCAAAGCATTAACCATTTAGTGTGTTGGATTAGAGCATGTAAACAAGATAGATGTTAAGATGGATTAAAACATGCAAGTAGGTTAGGGCCCAAAGGCTTAGATTAAATATTGATGTGTGAGAGAGATCTAGATCTAGATGATTTTAACCATGAAAGCATGAAAAGATCATTAACACGTCACTTATCCTAGCCTTACAATTTTGGGGGCTTCTCTCCGAAGGTGTAGGAAATTATTGAACTTAGGAATAACTTGGAAAGAGAGAGAGAGAGAGACAACAAACAAACCACTCAATGGCACAAGGTGGAGGAAAGCCTACCTTTATTGTGCCAAAGGGGTTGAGAGGAGAGTAAGCAAGAACAACTATCAACAAGACACTCACTAACCCCAGGTCCTAGGATTAAAAGATGATTTAGAAATGAGAAAACACTTGAAACAAGCTAACCCTAATCTCACCCATGGGAGGTAGGCCGTACCAATTATCCTCCCAAGTTATGAGCTAGTAAAAATCAACAAAAGAGAGTAGATCTATGCACAAGAAGCTAGAAAAGAAAGAAGAGAGGTTGAGATTTGTTACCCACTTGAAGAGAAGGGTCTTGGAGTGTTGTGTGGATGATTTTGGGTAGCATAACCCCCTCAACCTGTTAAGAAATTGCAAAAACCAGAAAGCTATGCTTGCTGGAAAAGCTACACACAACCAACAATGTGAAGAAAAATTTCTGTTTTTAGGGAAGAAATTTTTCTCATAAAAAACATATGATAAAAGTGGATTAAAATGATCAATCTAAGGTATTGAGCTAGCTGAAATATTATATGGAGTCAATAGAAATAAAAGAATGAGTAAAGAGTGAGAAAGAAGGAGTTTGAGTGATCTTTAAGGGAGGACTCTTCCTTGAGGCAATCCCAATAAAACCGTTGAAGCCAAACCTGCAAAACTTGATAAGATATGATGCATACAAGAAGATAATATGGCTGAATATGCTAACAAAATGAAATACTTGCACCCTATTAGCAAAATCACATATATAGATCTACAAGAATACTTGTTGTTAGATCTACCCAAGTAAAACACTTTACCCAATAATCTAATCTATGCAACCATCATACCAAATTCACAATATTACCTCATGTGTAAGCAAGAACAAGAATACTCGTTGCTCTTCCAATATCCTCCAAAGTTTCTCTTTTATTACTCAAAAATGGATCTTGGAGAAATAATTGCTCCAAAACCCTAAGAGCTAAAGAATGGATGAAAGATGGATAAGAAAGAGAGAGAGAGTGGTGAAAATCAAGTAGCATAATGATAGCTCAAACCCTAAGAGTCAAAGAATGGATGAAAGATGGACAAGAAAGAGAGAGAGAGTGGTGAAAATCAAGTAGCATAACAATAGCTCAAGATATGGTGAGGAGGGAGTGAGAAAATGGATCTATTTATACTTGGAGAGGCAAAATCACCCCTCTTGGATCAATGCCAAGTGTCCACCACCAAGCACAAGCTAGAATCCCAAGGGCAGGGCACAACTTCTAGGGTTTGAGACATGGACCCATGAAGTGGATGGGTTGTGAGGCATTGGGATGAAGCAAAGAGGGACGTGGGAGGCTAGGAAGGGCATTCCAATAGATGGAGGGGGCCCCAACTCATTAAAAATGAATCTTCTAGAGTTTCCACATGAAGGGGGGCGTAACTCCTCTAGGGGGGTGCACCATCTAAGGTTTAGGCTAGGAGTGGAGGGGAATAAATGAGAGGAAGGGAGTGGAGCTAGGTTTAGAAGGTTACATGGAGGGTGAGGAAAGGCCTACCACATGGGAGAGAGGTCTACCCCCCTTGCAAACTTAATTTACAATGTTTCACCATCCTAGGGGGGCGTAACTCCTCTAGGGGGCATGAGGGTTTGAGTGATTGCGGGGGTGAGGGTGTGTGTAAAGGTTAAATCAAGTTGGGTTGGGTAGGTTTAGTCTAGGAAACCTCTCTCTATTCTTTTTCCACCTTTACGTCATCATTTTAACTCATTATTGCAAAAAGTTACATTTTTGCTATGTTTGGACTTAGCAATTAAAATTGTTGTTTTTCACTGACTGACACTCCTGGTGGACAAACCCATAGAAAAAGTTGTCTGATTGAGATGGAACTTGGTCCAAGGGTGTAGGGGGTCTCATTCCATTTCTTTTGAGCGCAAATACCGCTATCAAAAGTCCAAGGACCTAGTTTTTACAATTTTTGCTCAAAAATAATTAATTAATTAAATAATCAAACTTCCAAACTTAGGAAAATTTAATTGAAAATTAATTGATTAAAAAAAACTAATCTAGACTCGATGGAATTCCATGAAACTTTCTAAGATGGCATACATGGTCATTTACATCATCCCTAAACAATAGTTACTGGAGGATAAGCCCATTAGAACACCTTTCACCACTTTGGAGGAATTATTGCAAGTGTGAGGGAAAAACTCAAGGGAAATCAATAAGGCTGAAAAGCCCAATTGATAACCCGAGGATAAAAAACCCTCGGTGAAAGGAACTCTCCCAATGAGCCCATCCCAAGGTAACTAACCTAAATATAACCCATACAAACCTATTACATTATTGACCCACCCAGGGGTGCATAAATTCTGTTTACAAAAGGAAGTGTTGGGGCCAAAAATGCTCTGTAGAACCAAATAATATTCGACAAATGAGCATCTGATGATGCATCTCTTCATGGCACATGGAGTTGACCCCCTATTTGGATAGGCAATCAACATCTGGCTCCACATGGGGACGTGTGTTCGATCTTCTCTCATGAGACGGAGAGCATACGAGAATCCAACACCTACAAAACAGAGTGCTCACCAATAACCAACATAAGAATACATATATACAATGAAACAACTAAATGCTATAAACAACATCTACATAATGAGATAACTAAAGTACAACATCTATAATTTTACAAAATGAAATCTATGATACAGAAATAATTCTAAGTACATATTGACATAATGAATGAAACAATACAAAATTGAAATACAAGGAGAAAGGTTAGAGATATGTTACAGAGGGTCTCCCTTGGACACCAAGTTGCCACATGAAGAAACATCTCAAGGAGGGGTCCTTTCACTAGCATGTCTGGCTTTATGTCATCCCACTGGTTGAGAAAAGTTGCTAGAAGACTGATACACTTTATGTTGACTATCTATTCTTTCATGTGAATCTCGGTTTCTAACCTTAGGCCACTTGGGGAAGTTCCCCTTAAAAAAATTTTGGTGGTTTTCCATAGGTGCCAAGTGCAAAAATTTCTGAATTTAAGTTTTCCTTAAAAGGCTTGGCATACCTTTTGCTAGGGATGATGTACTTTACTTTATCAATACTAACCTTATCATCCTTATTAGTTCCCACCAGATTCATATTACTTATCCCATCTTTTACTTTGCCAATTTATGGAAAGCAAGAAGGGTGTGGCCCAAGAATCCCATCTGACTGTTTTTGACATTTAACTAATTCTGTTGATGCAGGTTGAGTTGATGACACATTTTCAACTGATAAATCCATCTCTGACTTTAACTCTGAGGAAGGCAAACTGTTATCTGTCTGATCCACATTTTCCTCAAGAAAAATCCCATCAAAAGAATCCATGGGATCCAAAACATTGCAAATGCTTGGGGGTTCACTATTAAGTTCCATCTTGGTAAACGTCGGAGTATGTTCTATCTCATAACATCCCATTTCGACTTCTTGAAAAACAATCTCGTTTTCCTTCTTCCTAGGATCTTCCACATGATACTTTCTTTCCAACTCTCTATTCAATCTAAACTCAAAACCACTTGGTGTTGGAATGGTGGCATAAGTTAAGTCCATTTGTAAACTACCACTTAAATCCCCAGCTGTCTTTCTGTTTAGCAACATACACCAAGTATCTGGTACATCAATTACAACAATGTCCATCTCAATCATGATATTTGGGAATGCAACCAAGTGTACTTATAACCCCTTAATCAAACCATGTACCTTGATTGTCTTGCTATCCATAGCACAAATGTTATGATAAGGTCTAGATATTCTTAGGTTCAATTGTTCCATTACTTTCTTAGTCATAACATTAGAGGTAGCCCCTAAATATAACATACAATTATGAAGAATAAAATCATTCATGAGCAAGGATAGGAAAAAAAGTCTATTCTTTTCATTCCCCCTATCCATATTTTGTAGAATAACCAGTGCATCCTGATAAGTTTTTGTTGATAGAGCATCAACCCTTTTTTGAGAAGGACAATCTATGGATTTAAGCAGATTTTCCCTTTGAGAAGGGATCTTCATTATTTCCGATACATGCATCAACATCTTTGCATTACTTAACCATCCTCCCAAGTCAATATTTAATTCTGAACTTGCATACACATTTGACTTAGGGGGGGTTGGAGCTACCTTGGGAATATTTTCTTGGTTTTTATCTTGAATTTTGTTCCCATTCCTTTGATAGGTAAGGACTTTAAATTTAGCCATTTCAACTACTTGTTGTGGAGTAGGCTTAGGACCAAACATTTATGTTGCCTTATCCACCACAACATCACCCATGCAATTCATGTTATCCACTCCCCCATTAGGTTCATCAGAATCCATCCAATCATACATGCCAAAATTAAACTCATGAACGAACATATTAACTTGTTCATTTGAAGATCCATGAGGTCTCGTCTCATCATAAAGGTGAAGGAAGACTTGGCAAGTTGATTCATCATGGAATTGCTCACAAGGTCTACAATAATGAATAGCCTGGTGGTCAACCCAATTAGTGGGTTCAAATGGATTTGGTGGTCTTTGATCTTGGGGAAGAGGATTCTTAGGCCATTTATCATTTGGCCTATGTGGGGGCCTACTGGCTTGCCCCCTTTCTATGGCTATCAACCTATTCTGAATGGCAGTATTTTGATTCGCTTGGTTGACCTCCATTTGCTTGATCTGATTCGCATGGATAATTTCCATTTGTTTGATCTGATTGGCATGATTGATTTCCATTTGTTTAATTAATTGAGTAAGTTCCTTCATGCCATCATTAGAGGATTTCTGATTTTCAACATTCTTTTTCTTCTCCTCATAAGGTTGAGAAGAAGATCCTCTAGTAAAACTAGGAATATTGGACTTCCTAGCATCTTGCATATTTCTATCAATCCTTATAGCCATAGCTTGTGTTGTTTTTAGATCTTGAGGATCTTTATCCCTTAAGGCATACCTCATTTCTCCTTCAAAATCTTCCATATAATAAATCAAGATCTCAACTTTTGAAGGCTTTATGTCTGCATGAAGCCCTTTCAACAAATTTTCAAACTTAGCGTTGAATTCTTCCACAGTCTCATTTTCATTCTTATGGCTAGAAGTGAGGGCCACTAACTAGAATCTGTTTTCCTTTTGGTCACCCCATCTTTTCCTAAATTCTTCCAATATTTCCTTAAGGGTGCTAAATTTGTCTGGATCAAATTTAGTAAACCATTTAGCAACATCTCCCTATAGTGATTACACAAATAATGTCATTTGCACATCCTCTTCATCATGACCCTTACAATACTTCATGACACACTGCTGAAAGTTGAGGATGTGAGAGTGAACACTAATAGCATTATTCCCCTGAAAACTTGGTAATTTATCAATGGCCTTTTCAAGAATGTTGTGAGGAGCACCTTGGATTGCTGGAAAGTTCAAAGGCCTCAAAAAGATACTCATTGTTACGTTAGGAGTATTAGTGGGATTATTAACAGTTGGTTGATTATTAGTTTGGAACAAGAATTGGATATCAGTGAGTGCTTCTTCCTGAATACTTTCAAGTAGCCTTTTAGGAGCAAGGAGATTTAGTCTCCTCCTATAAGCCTTTTCGGGTTCGGGAAAAGAATAAATCACTCCTTGTGAGGTGCTCCTAGTAGTATACTTGCTAGATTTTTTCAATGGAGTTGCCACTTGGAAAGGAATCACACCAAGATAACCAATGCAAGCTCAAATAATTTTAGGGACTAAATTTTTTTTATTGTTTAGTTCTTAAAAAATTGAGTTAAGTCGTTTTGACCAAGGATAAATGACTTATCCCCAGCAATGACACTAAAGATGTTGTCGTCCTTATACACACTTGCAAACGTGAGCCAAGTCCTACTCACTTAGTGTGCCCTTGGAGGCACAATGGCTAGGTTCAAAGCCCATTCCGTCACTTTGGCTTGAACCTCTTTCGTCTAGGCTTACTCCTAGGGAAGCCAAGGGGGGTAGACCCTAGTTTCTAGATAAGATTTAGAGTTTAAGTTCTAGGAATTGTTTTTAATTAGTTAAGGTTTGGGGGAGTCTAACCTATGATGCAAAGGCAACAATGCAAGATGCAAAGGTTTCTATGTCAAGAAAGCTTTTCCCTAAGTCAACTAAGACTAGTGCCTAAGGTTGGGCAAGGGGTCAACTAAATGAAAGGGTGTTTCGTTACAATATGATTACAAAGATTACAAAAGAATAGTTACTCTTCAAAATTGTTAGATACAAGTTCTTGCAATAAAGAATGCTAGATACACAATAATACAATGAAATACAATTTACAATAGAACAAGCTAACGATGTGTGTCTAAATGTGTAGGAAAGTAGATCCAATCAAGACGTGAGGACCATCAACACGTTAAGCCTAAGCATGCCCCATTAACGCTTACTCTATTGGACTGCTCCTCAATGGCAACATCAAGAATCAAAAATCAAAATGACACTTAGAAGATTCAGAAGTTTTAAACACAAGTGTTCCGGAATAGTTAAGGTACTTAGTTAATTACCCACAAAGTATTACTTATAGATGAGATTGGAAGATTACGTTGCAAGTATTAAACCTTAAGATGTATCAAATTAAACCAAGGTTTATTTGTTGCTTAGTGAGTTAAGGGTTTTAAGATTTGAAAGATTTTAATTACCCTAGCTAAGTGTTTCACCAAAACCTCCTCCCCAGATTGCCAAATGGCTGCTAGATGCTCAAGAAGTGAGGCAACGAAGCCTACCCTAGCTTCACAGGTCAACCCTAAAAATTGAGTTTTTACGGAAAGGACGTCGTGCGCCATGAGACCGTCCCCGGCCTAGCACCTTTTGTTGCCCTCCTCAATCCTCGTTTTAGATGGTGAAGATGGTGGTTCAAGGTACCCTATTAAGTCTATTAAGTATATATATCAATTGGTTAGACTTTTAGGTGTATTAGAGAGTGTTTAAGTGACCTTTAGTTGCCTTAAATTGGTGATTTTATGTCAAAACCGAAACTTTTATGACCTTAAAAAGTGTGTCATTAAGTATGAAAATAAAACACATTAACACATTTAAAGCATGTAAAAGCAAGCTGTATAACGATTTAGTTCATCACCATTTATTAAACCATTAACATGAAAAGTTTGTTATGAAAGAATGCTAATGAATAAGGGCAAGAACAACTTGTCAAAGAAAGGAAACTCAAGCTTATTACCACTTATCTTATGATTTAAAGCATTAAAAGAGAAAGCATTAAGTGTGAAAAATAAAGCTTGAAAACTTAGATGTGTGCCTACACTATCAAGGTATCCAACAACACATTAACTTAAGTGTGATGGAAAATGGCCTTAAAGATGAAACAACATTAAAGAGAATACCACTTGTTAGAACATCAAAGCATTAACCATTTAGTGTGTTGGATTAGAGCATGTAAACAAGATAGATGTTAAGATGGATTAAAACATGCAAGTAGGTTAGGGCCCAAGGGCTTAGATTAAAGATTGATGTGTGAGAGGAATCTAGATCTAGATGATTTTAACCATGAAAGCATGAAAATATCATTAACACATCACTTATCATAGCCTTACAATTTTGGGGGTTTCTCTCCCAAGGTGTAGGCAATTATTAAACTTAGGATTAACTTGGAAAGAGAGAGAGAGACAACAAACAAACCACTCAATGGCACAAGGTGGAAGAAAACAACAACAAATATCAACAAGACGCTCACTAGCCCCATGTCCTAGGCTTAAAAGATGATTTAGAAATGAGAAAACACTTCAAACAAGCTAACCGTAAGCTTGTTGAGTACATTTTTATGCTTACTTTTTACTCTATAAACTACACTTTTGCCTCTATAACCATCCGTTTTGCCTCCATTTCATTCCATATTTTCCATAAAACAACTTATGCAAGGTATATTTATCATTCTTTAGCTTAAGAATTGAGTTTTCTAATTTTTGGCATTAAAATTGAAAATTTATCAGAAATTACAGGATTTGACTAAATCTCGTAATTGCTCCTAGGTTCGTGTACTTGCAGGATAGCTGGGAGAAATATGAGGCTTGGGTCGTGATCCTTGATGTACAAGGATGGATGATGAGATATCAACTTCAATATTTGAGCCTTCCAGGTGTTTTGTCAACACTGGTCAAACATGGCCACTTCAGCAGAAAATACCATGTTTTAGCCTTAAATCATGGACAATTTTAGATTTTCATGGGATTTGGTCATATATTATGGATCTGAAGGGGGCATTCGACCTTCCTAGAATATATTATAGATATGATCATGATCTTTAGGAGATTTATTAGCATTATTAGTTTTAAAACTCTTGTATAAATACTCTAAAGCATAGACTAGTATGACACCCTTGAATGTGCATGAAGAAACTTTCGAATTTGCAATATTGAGATCAGTTCTGCATTTTGTTCTTGATAATGCCTATGATATGATGATGTGAATGCTGTTGGAATCTCCTTCTTAGCTGAGACAACTCAAGTGTACAAGTGAAGCATTGGAGGGCCCCCTTTGCC
>SNQJ01S0111191.1:33924-53535 GCA_010110895.2 Picea sitchensis | reverse complement strand
AGAGATCTCTTGGCAGTGTATTGGCTATCTATATTAAGGAAGTTTTCCTGGGTTTTCTTCCCCTAGAGGGTTTCCCAAGATAAATGTTGTGTCTCTTGTGATTGTGTATTTCTCAGTGATCTTGGATTATTCTATTGTTATCTAATGAAATGCAAACATCTATAATAATGGCTTAAACATTAACAATATTGAGTCCAGACACTGGTTATTAATGTTGTCAGTAGAATACCCTTCTCATTAAGGGGGAGTGTTCAATTATTGTAACTTCGAAGAATATTATTCTTATATTTGAGTCATTGTATAGATCAAATCCCCTTTTGTGAATTGATCAAGTTGGGTCTTGTATAAGATCAAATCTCCTTTTGTGGATTGGTCAACATGTATTTGTATGGTGGTATTTGTAAAGTCGGCCCCTAGTAGTTGTAAAGTGGTTTTAGCCACTTCTAGGAGAAGTCGGCTCCACCAAGTGAAGAGTCACAACTCTAGCGCCACCTCACAACTTGTATTTATATGTGAGGATGGTGTTTCATTTATACACACTCACCACACTAGCTCTGCAGCTATGAAGAAGTGCGTAATTCTTGGAGGAGCTACTATTGTAGTTAAGTGTGATGTCAAGGAGGGTTTTTGGTCTATCTCTTGGTATTTCTTGGTTAAGTGGTGTGCTACTCTTCCTAGTGAAGGAGTAGAGGAGGATCTTATGTTTGGTCTTTGGTCTATCTATATTGAGGAAGTTTTTGTTGGGTTTTCTCCCCCATGAGGGTTTCCCAGGACAATATGTGTGTCTCTATTGTTTTTGTGATTGCCTCTCTTTCAATGATTTTATTTATGCAGATAATGTGTTAAATGATTATAATAATAAAGAAGAACCATAACTACTAGTTGTATAAGTAAAACTTCAACATATTGGACTGAGGAAGGTCATCTATAATTTTTTTGATACCGGATTTCCAACTTGTTAAGTCATGTTTAAGACTCAATCCGATGGCAAAACGATTACTATCAAAAGCGTGGAAAATCACATAAAACATGTGTGTAGGACATGTTTCAATAAGTGTGATCAGATGACTCTCGTCTATCCCTTGACGTATTTTTGATGAAAAAAAAACTTATATGATTGATGTTTAATTAATTGATAAATATTAATGTAAATTTATAAAGGATTATTCCATAAAAAAAAACTACCATTGTTTTTGTTTATATGTTTTATTAGAACTCTTCTAGTAATTAAAGTACTCTCCAACTTTACAAAAGAAAGTGAAATGAATGGATCTTTTAGTTCATTTTATAAGTAAAAGTGAAAATGAATGGATCTTTAGTTCATTCTTTATAAGTAAACATATCATATCATATCATATATATATATATATATATATATATATATATATATATATATATATATATATATATATATATATATAATTAACTTCCTAATATTATTCATCATGTACCACCTAAATGTTATATTTAGGTAGTACATTATGAGTATATGCTTAACCAGAGTTATATTCAGATATAGATATATAAATATAAGTATAATATGTGCTTATAGATCAGGATTTAGATATTTTTATTAAATTTAAAAAAGAAAGATAATCCATGGGGCATTTTTACTTATGTGCAACAAATTAAAATTAAATCATGTTTTAAAATTGTGCGTTGGTTGTGCAACAAATTAATCTCGGGTTGGAAGTTATTAATTCTTTACTCGAGTTATCCTCGCCACAACGCGAATCGTTGGATATCTAGTAGGGAGTCTTAAATAATGATTTTTACATTATAACGATATTTTATGTTATTCACGATTTCGATAAGCGGTGTTAATTTTAATTAGATTGACGTGTTTAATGATTCTAGTTACAATGATTTGTTTATATGATATATATGATATAATGTTTTATATAACATATGTTATGGAATTCTTATTGGTGAACTTATAACGTTTTATTCAATTATGAATACCAATATTTTTGCATCCTTGACTATTCCTTATTTATTCGGTGTTATTGGATTTATTTAGAGTAATGTTTTTATCGGGTTAAAGATATAATAATAAAAAATAATAATAACAAGTAATGGTGATCGCTCTATGTTGATTATTTTGCAATTTACTAATTAATTTTCGTGGAATCTGAGGGATGCCCCCATCTTAACCTTTTGTTGATAGTAAGGTCCATTGAATGTAGCATGATTCAAAGATTGAGATACATTATTAATCATCTTATTCTAGAAAGGTTGGTCATTTGATCTTGGAAGTCTATGTATTCCCGATTTGTTTAAGGAATTAGTTTTGGATTACTGATAGGGAGTATTTTGCAGAGTCAGTAAATGATACTTCAGTCACTAAGTTGATCTAGATTTCTAGTCTCAATATTCTCTCGTTGTCAGATTCTTTTTGTATGATTCCCATCAATGTAAGATCTATAAATCGAAGCTTATCCCTACTCCCCAGGGTTTGAAAGAGGGTTGGTGATTGTAACTTTGGGATGAAATCAATAAACCCGCTTTGTTGATTTTGATCTCTGCCATGTGCATTTCATTCATCATTACCTTCGATTTGTATTTCATGTGTTCTTAATTTCAAAACACAGAATATATATTTTTACTTTTTTTCATTTGCATAGTTTAATTACAAATAAAGAGAGCATCGGTTCCTAGTACTTATTGTTTGAAAATCAATTGATAATTTTGTCTAATGTTATAAACCTCGGGTGATAATCCAAACTATACAATTCTAGTCAAGAGATTCGAGATGTTGGTGTTAGAACTTCCAGCCCCTCAAAGATCAACACATATTTTTACACCATACCTGGGAGAACCGCTCAAATATTTTTCTCCAGCTTTACTTCTAATTCATCATGCATGTCATATTTGGGGATTTGATACGCGATGTCCGGTTATTGTGTTAGAATATAGAGGATTGTGTTTCGTTTAACCATCGACGATAATTCTCGTCACCCAACCACAGTCTTTAAGCTACCCTCCTATAATCTTTGACCTTGATCGCGAAGAGAATTATGGTTGCAATCTATAGCTGGGTGAGAGGCTAAATGCACTAAGAAAAAGAATAGAAACTAAACCGAATTGCATTTATCCCACCTGTAGTTAGCGCATCTACTCTCCCAGTTCTTAAAACTCCGCTAATTAAACTCTAAGCCGCTCAGATCGCCTTCGCGATATCGCTTCCACGAATCATTGACAAATAATGAACGGCGCTCAGATGATGGTATAGGGATCGCCATTCTAAATGGGGTCGGACCTAAATCCAAATTTTAACCGGGCCGACTTCTTTCCTCGCATCAATAAATTCAATAATATAAATATATTTGTTCAACCGGCAACCTGTCTAGGGTTTTCTTCAATTATTTGCTTCTTCCGAGGATTCTCTAGCCTCATCATAGGTCATCATAGAGGTTCATACCTCCGGCTACTTCATAATATTAACACTCTCCTAGCTAGGGAGGCGCTGGTCTGAGCACAATAGACCATTCAACCAGTAGCACTAATGAAAGCACCTCGGCCATTATTTATCCAACTGGATAATCCCCATGACAACCGGTACAATATCAATTTCTATAGAACACATATGTGTCTATTCATAGTAATAACTACTCGGACTTTGTGAAACACATTCACAAACCGTCCTTCATAACAAATAGTAACCCACATATAAACAATGTTATGATAAAATCAGATTATCCGTATAATCTTTCACTCACATCCGTGATCTCTGAAAGAATATCCGCCACCACAGTAGTCTCCATCCGTGAAACAATGTTATCATAAACTGAATCAACTGGCCAATCTTTCACTCAAGTCCGTGGAGATCCAGAGTGTCTACCCCTCAAGATATAACATGAATATTAATCATCCGGGCTAATCTTCACTCACACTGTGGAGGTCCGAAGAATGTTTGTCCTAAATATAGAATATCAACACCGGGCTATCCGGCTCCATTCTTCCTAACCAAGGAAGAAGGATTGTTTTACTTAACTGACCATTTCACCTCACATTCTTCTCGACACCAACAAGGTAACCTAGATAATGAGTCTACTCCTATAAATGCATGGACCATTCCTCACCTTGCGCCATTCCTCCTACACTAAACAAAGTGTAACCCGAGGAATGAGTCGGGCCTAAGGAATGACCTGGCCCTGGACTATTCCCCCCCCTCGGCCATTCCTTCGACACCAAACAAGGTAAAACCTAGAGCGAATGAGTCTGCACTAGGGAATGACCGGCCCTCGATTGTCGAAGCCCTCGGACTACTTCCCCACTCGGCCATTCCTCCAACACCAAACAAGGTGTAGCCCAGAGAGAATGAGTCTACCCAGGAGTAACCTTGACCATTTTCCTATCTGGGCCATTCCTCCACACTAAACAAGTGTAACCTTGAAAGAATGAGTCCGCCCTCTCTGAGGGAATAATCATTCCGCATCAACCTCCAAATGGATCTATTTTCAAATCGCCACAACCGCGGAACTTCAAAGAATGACTGCCCGACGAGGTGGACCATTCTAATTAACCACTACCGTGAAAGGACTCGCTTAAGTAGAATGATTTTCCTAGACCACTTCCCATAAATGGAAAGTTGTTGTCTATGATACATCAACGATCAGTCTGTCACCCATGTTAACTACAATGGGAAGCCACCGCCCCGGTCGTAAAATATCAATCCACTCTTTCCTGTTCAGAAAGCATCTATCCAATCTGACTCTTACAAAAATAAATAACATTTCAATTCTCCTCCCAATCGAGAGTTATTTCCAATCACGTAAATAAACATTTTTTATGCACTCCTCTCTATCCCGAGTCTCCTTTCAGCCTAAGGGAGCATATTTCACAATCCCCATCTCTCTGAACATGCAAGCTTGATTCCTCGAAAGAAGCTTGTCGATATCCGTCATTCTGCTTCATCGTTGGGGATATACTTCAGCTTTTTCTTCTCTTTCCTGGACTTTATCTCGGATAAGTAGTATTTGATCTCAATGTGTTTCGAATTTTCATGAAAACACTAGATGCTCTGATAATCTTATACAACTGTGATTATCACAATAAATAATTGTGGCATATTGTCGTTCTTGTTTCATATCTGTAAATATTTCGTTCAATCAAATTGCTTCACATGTTGTTGTCGTTACTTCTTTATACTCTGCTTCTGTTGTACTAGGTGCGACAGACTTATGCTTCTTGTTGTTCCAAGATATCATAGCGGAGCCCAAGTTTAAACACATACCAAGTACTCTTTCTCGTCAGACTTCCGCCTAATCGAACCGTGGAATCCATGAAGTTGATACACAATGGATACAGATATTTTAAACCATAGTTTATTGTCCCACAAATATATCTTTTAAGACATGTTTTGCGCCTATCCAATGTTTTGTCTCTGCTCCAATTGAACCTGATTTGTAATGTATTTATAGCAAAGCAAATATCCGGTCGAGTATTTCTTACTAAATACATCAATGATCCAATTAGTTTCCTATATAGAGATGGATCTACTCCTGATCTAACTAGGGACTTTTACTTTTCTTATATCCTATGATTCATAAGAGTGTCCATGGATTTTCAACCCATCATTCCAAACTTTTGAAGGATCTTTATTGCATATTTTCCCTGTCCAAAGAATACTCTCTCACCACGCTTATGCCATACTCTAGTCCCAAGTAATAAAGGCATGAGGCCTATATCTTTCATATCAAACTCATAGGCCAAATCCTTCTTGCATTCAATGATTAGAGATTCTTCACCAAGTTATGAATAGATCATCAAATATAATAGTAGAATTAACAAAAGTGTATCATCTTCACTCTAATTTTGTAGTAAAGGTTTGATCCATGACCTTTGGAAAAGCCAAGTCCTGCTAGATAATCGTTCATCTCGACATACCAAGCTCTTGGAGCTTGCTTGAGTCCATATAGAGCTTTCTTCACCAAGTAAACATGAGTGTCTCTCGAGTGTACCTTGAATCCTTGAAATTGTTCAATATATACTTCTTCTATAGCTTCGTTGAGAAAGGCTATCTTTACATCCATCTAGTGTAGATTCCATCCCATGGAAGTGTTAAGAGATATATTAGTTCTGATGGAGGTATACCTAGCCAACAGAGCAAAGGTTTCATCATAGTCTTCCTCCTTCCTGAGAACCCTCGGCTACGTAATCTGTTCCTATATTTATTCACGCTGTCACGTAGATGTTTTGATCTTGTATACCCATTTTGAAGTTAAAAATGATTTCTCTTTAGTTCCGTATTAATTTCCCATACTTTATTTCTCATAATGGATTGGTGTTCTTCCTATAGCTTCTTCCATTGTTCCTTTTTAACCGCTTCTTCAAACGTAGTAGGTTATTCATCTAGAAGTTTTGTCATGTATGTCGCATAACTTGAGAATCTTTCAGCTTCCTTTAGTCTTTTCCTCCGATGTTCTCGAACCTTGATTCTTTTTGCGCCTTGTAAGGTGGCTTCAAGCCAAGCTAGTCTCTTTTCTTGTTCTTGGTATATTATCCTGACTGCTCTCACATATCTCCATAGGGATGATCAGGGCTCTGACCTTTCAAGTATTTTCACCCCTATGTTTCTTCTTTTTGTTCTTCAATTTCTTCTTCTCTATAGTTTCTTCAATAGATTTTCCTCAAGGCCATTCTTTCATTGAATGTTACGATCCGCTACTTCTATCTTGTGTCAGATCTCTGGACATATATTCTCAGAGGGTTTCTGATGAATCAATTATATCCCAAATATCCCTCTTTCCGGGAGGGTTCTAGTTTATTTCTTTTATCTTTGGGAATATGAGAATAAACTTGACATCCAAATATTCTTAAGTTTTCTACTTAGGTTTCTTACCTAAGAATGCTTCTTCTGGTGTCATGTTCTTCAATATATGATTATGACTTCTATTTTGAATATATATACGGTTGTCATAGTTGTTTCTTCCCATAGAAACATGGATAGATCTTGATCGTTAAATGTGGCTTTATTGTTTCTTTTCTCATAGATCCTGTTTCTTCTTTCACATAATCAAGCTGTTGAGGGATTATGAGGAACGCTAGTTCCTCCTAATCACCGACGGTGTAATGCAATGAACTCCTTTCGAGGTGTATTCTCCATTATCTGCTCTCTTTAATGCCTTGATCTTCTTTGTTCGTAGGTTCTCTATATTTCCGCCTTGAATTTTTTTGAACTTGTTGAATACTTCATCTTTGACTTCAAGAGATAAATGCACGCCTTCCTTGAATAGTCATCTATGAATGTTAAGTAGTAGATTGCTCCTCCTTGTTTTGATGATGATTTGACCAATCAAACCATTTCATCCATCCCAAATTGTATCATTCTTGAACCTAATGTGCATATCCCACCACAAGATCATGGTTTATCTCAAAATTTTCATTCATACTCATGCAAGGAAGACGTTGTTGACCTTTATAGTCCCCTTTATGGTAAATTATATTATGATGATGTAATTAGTGAATGGTCGAATCTAATTGATGAGGACTCTTTTCATTCTATTGATATGCCAGATGTGTTTTCTTTTGAAGATCCTTATGAAGTTGATCAAGATCTTGAAATGTATAATTCTTTTTCAAATCCATTGTTTCAATCATCGAGAGAAGTCAAACATCTCGACATTGATATCCCTCTTGACATGTGCACATTTTATTTCAATGTTGATGATGAATTCAAAGGTATTATTCCTATGTTTTTTAATCCTTTATATGAATCCTCTTCACATTATCATGACCCTTTTTTTGAGAAGATTCAAAAGGATGGCATGTTTGATGAGTGCATTGACTATATCTTCGATATTCAAGCCTTGAATCATAAATCTGAAGTCCTATATCCAATTGATACCTTCAATGTAAAGTGCAAAAGTCATCTTGTTGGTCGGGACGTCTTGGAAGATGGTGGTCATTACTTTTGGGTTTTGGTAGGTCATTTTTCATCACCTTATGCATCTGTTGGTTGGCATGTCGGTGTGCTTTCCTTTTGTAAAATATTCCTCTCATGAGTCCTGCATGCAAAATAGATGATGCCTTCCTTTATGCTAAGTGGCATCCTACTTGAGTCCCAAGTTGATGCTCTTAATTTCCCTTGTTCATAAGTGAAAATATATATATTTATATATAATGAAAATAAATAAGACAAAAAATAAAATCTGAAGGGTTAGATTAGATCAGGTTTGTTTTGCATTTATTTAGTTTATGTTTAGTGCTTCTTGTATATACTTTTTTCAGTTTGTTTTATACTTAATCTTGTTTGCGTTATTTTGTTCTGTTATATTATTTTCTAGTTTTTCATTGAGTTGGAGTCATCTAGATCAGTCAAGTTGCTAGAAAGATCATTTGTTTGCAAAATGTTGTTGATCACTTCTGAAATAATAAAACAAACAGCGGATATATTACGATTCTCTTTTAATTTTAATGATGATTGAAATAGTTGTATGTACCTTCGGTTGTATACTTTGCTAGAAGCTTGATGGCCATGACTCTTTCCCCTTTCCTTCTTTCCCTTTCTACCCTCCATATCGTTTTCAAATAAGACCATATCAAAAAAAAATTGAAATATTTTTTGCAGCAAAGCTTAAACTTCAGTAAAAATTGTATACCCAAGTGAATACTTATTGTCCCTATATTTGTTATACTAACAGGACCAAACCCCCTCGTACGTATCACTTTTCATGAATTGCTCCATGAAGTCCCAGTATAGGTATCATTTAAATTCCATTTTATTTGCCCCTGTTGTATAAATTTTGTACTTGAGAATATTGGTTCATTTATATCACTTCTCGTTATACACACTTGTTGATTTCGTCAAAACCAATGATCGTGAGTTTTAATCTGTTGTAAGCAAATTTCCCTGTGGAATCGATAGTTCTTGAAGAAAAAATGTGTCAGCATACCTTTCCTACTATTAAATTTAGAGTTTCTTTTAAGTTCTTTTCAATTTAGTAGATAATAATAGCATAAGCAGGATCATTGAAAGAAATACAATCACAAAGTACACAACATTTTATCCTGGGAAACCCTCATAGGGGAGAAAACCCAACAAAACTTTCCTCAATAATAGATTGCCAATATAATGCCAATACTAAAGACCAAACCACCAAGAATATCCAAGACTAAGCATGCACATCTCTCTTATCCTTCTTCTAACTGCAACTTCCTCCAAAACTTGTGCACTAGATGAGTGACTTGAGTGAGTGAATGAATGAGGTGATATACTCTCTTATTTATACTAGCTGAGGAGCGCTAGGGTTGTGTCTTTTCACTAAGTAGGGTTGACTTCTTAAACTAGTGGTTATAACCACTTTATTAATCCCTAGGGGTCGACTTTACAATCACTAGCATATAACTATGGTTTGAGCAATCCACAAAAGGGGATTTGGTCTTAGACAAGACCCGACATTATCAATCCACAAAAGGGGATTTGATTTATATAATAATAATTCAATTATAAGTAGAATATTCTTCGTAGTTACAATATTTCAAAACTCCCCCTTAACAAGAAGGGTATTCTACAACATCATCGGGAGAGAGAGAGGGCAACAACATCATTAGCATCTGGAACACTGATTGGAACATCTACAAATCATCATAATTTTTTATCGTCATCAATAACATCATTGTTCGTAGCATGAAGCTGGAGTAGTATCATCATCATCGTTCACAGCATGGAGTTGGAATAGTATCATCATCATCGTTCACAGCATGGAGTTGGAATAATATCATCATCATCAACAACAGCATGAAGTTGAAGTAGCATATTCATCACTGGCATCAACATGAAGTTGAAGTAGCATCATCAGCATCATCAACAACAACATGAATCTGAAGTAGCATCATCATCATCTTCATCAGCAGCACGAAGCTGAAGTAGCATCATCATCATCAACATCAACATCAAGTTGAAGTATCAATATCAATAGCATGAAGCTAGAACAACAATATCACCAACACGAGGTTGGTACACCATGTTTATATTATGGTAGCTACGAGAGGTATTTAACTCCACATGCAACCCTGAAGAGAATAGAATATTCTAGGAAGCAAGAAGTAACCCTAAAGCGTTGAACATAACCCTAGAAGACAAGTCAGCTCATGGAAACAATTAATATTAAGTATTTAGTCTCCAGAATGAGAATTCGGCCCAGACAGCTCAGGAAAAAGTATAAATACAAGTATCCAGACCTCATTTTGTACACACTGCTCATAATTTCAGCTGGGAAGAAGTGCGCACTGCATGAACTAGGCTAGTGCGCAAGTCTGGGGAGCAGCTGCAGTCGATAGCTGCCGCAATTTGGTTTCCTAGTTTAGGCTTGGACTTTATGTTGGTTATGGTTGAACTTTCTAATCATTCTTGGTTATCTTTATGCATTAGCCTTGGTTGGCTATTGTTTTCTTTCGAAATCATTCTTTGTCAAGGTTAAGGTGCTCAGGGGTGGCTTAGGCCTATGGTTGGGTGACAATATTGTTATATTGTCTATGGTTAAACGAGCACATACAATGTTCTAATAGGTTATGGGACCACACTATCTTTGGACAGTCTAACCTTTGGAAGATAGATTGGGAGGATTTGCTCAGTTACAGTTGCAGTCTCAACCAGTTTTTGTTGTAGCAACAAAACCCTAACCCTCTTGTTGAGGCACCTTAAGTGAAGATATTGACCTAATTTTTGGATAGCCTAGTGCACCCTAGCCTAGTGCACCTCCTGGAATTGTCAGCAAGACAGGATGTCAAGTTTGAGTTTTTGGTCAAAATCAAGGGTTGACCAAGTCAAAGAAGTTATGACTTACTCTATGAAGTCAGAAAAAAAGTTAGAAGGGACTTCTAACTTCATATCATTGAAGACAAGGATTGACCTCATCCTTGCCAAGAATAAAGTGTTGGATATCATGAAAGGAAAGATCGTGGAACCATAGTTCGAAGAAGGAAAAGAGAAGGAACCTCAGAATGTCGCAGTTATGGAGAAGTTCAAAGACAATGACATCAATGCCATGAGTATCATAGTGGACTCTATAAAATACCACTTTATACCCTACATCTCCCATCTTGACTCATCTAAGAAGATGTACGATGCCCTAACAAACCTCTTCTCAGTCAGAAACATTGGACAAGTAATGAGTCTGAAGAATGAGCTACATGACATGAAAATGAATGATGATGACAGCATAACATCATACTTTGTGAGAATCTCTCAGTTAAGAGATCAACTACAAGTTATTGAAGAGATCATTTCAGAGAAGGAACTGGTAAATATAGTACTCAATGGTCTTCCCAAGACATGGAACCATTTGTCGCAAGCATGAACACAAGGAAAGAGTATCCTACATTTGAAGAACTTTGGACTTGTTGTGCACAAGAAGAGTCAAGGACTAGTGCAAAAGAGAAACCCCAAAAGGAATACGATAATCAAGCCTTAACAACAAGGTTCAAGAATTTCAGGAATAAAAAGAAGTTTGGCTCCAGGAAGAAACCAAATTAAGAGAAAGATATGTCAAAAGTACAATGCTTCAATTGTCAAAAATATGGTCACTACAAGAATCATTGTCTTGAGTTAAATAAAAGAAAGGAAACACATGAAGCATCAGTTGCCGAAGAAAGGAAACCCTAAAAGAAGGCCAAGAAGGATAAAACATACTTCTTCTTCTAAGACAAGGTAACAATATTCCTCATAATTCTTATACATACCATGTTTACATAGTTTCTGTACATATATTGCATATCTATTTCTTAGAATATAATATGTTCAAAGAGAAACTATACCTATGGAATAACAACAAGATAACGATTGCTATCACGATGACTACAATTCAGTAAATACACATGAAAGGATGAAGTACATCAACAACCCCTGGTAACAATTCATGTGGAAGCTATTACATAAGTAACAGCTGCAAGATAAGGCAAAATCATAATCAAACTTGAAGAAACCTAGAAGAAGTAAAAACAGAAAGAAGTCAACAATCAAGAGGAAATTGGAAAAAGACTCATGACACTTTGCATAAGGAAATAAGGATGCAGACAAAAGAGTGGACTCTATTATATGGAGGGAGACGATTATATAATTCCAAAAGAAGATCATGCATTCATGCATGAAACAAGGATTAGGAGGGAGCTAATCCGAAATAATATGATCCATTGCAGATTATGAAGTATCTATCCATGTTCCCATCAATGGTAGCAACCATGAAAATAAGCATATGTTCAGTTTGACTTTAGAAGAAGTCTTCTTCGAAAAGAAGCCTTAAAATATCCCTGTTTGTCGATCCACATCCATGATCCTATGATGAAAGGAAGAAGTCAGAATCTTCAGGGCATCGAATCTATAGAAAACTCCATGGACCTGAGAGCCAAGGAAAAACACAAGGAAGAACATGAAGATTCCAAGAGAGAAAGAAAAGCCAGAACAACTAGTCATTATATCAAGAATCACAAGACTACCAACTTGGTATGAACCCACTAAAAGAAATCAAGCAGAGGAAATGAAAGTTGTGATGAAGAACAGTGTATGGAAGACTTATGAATGGAAGTATTGCGAGATCTAGAACTAAAGGCTCTCCTAGATGGAGGGAGAGGACGATGATGATAGCGTGTTCCAGTAACTAGACATACCTCTACCTGAAACATTATATCTCCTACAATATCCATGGGTTGGAGTTCACATCATATGAATGTAAGGACTATTCTCCTCAATAGAGTAATTGAACAAAGAAGTGTATGTAGAGAAACCTCAAGTTTTTGAGGTATACCAGAAAGAGACTCTTGTATACAGTTGGAAGAAGATCTTGTATGGATTCAAAAAATTTGGTGCAGAGCCTCCAATGCATAGCAAAAGTGTGGTGAAAACTTTCTATAATAGAGATATTATATCACAATGGTTACTCAAAAGTCTAGGATGATGGATTTCCAATCCATGACAACCTCTCATGATGACAGAAGAAGTGCCACTTGGATATGTTCCATTTTGAGCTTTGCCACGATGTTATGAGCTAGCAGGAAACAAAAGAACTGAATCCAACTATGATATACTATAATGATCAGAGCCGAATGAATCCTTTAGAGAAAACCAGTGTTCCAGAAAGATTGAAGTACATTGATATCAAGCATTAAATTCTCTATGATGAGGTCCAGAAAGGAGAAGTGGTTCTCCAATATATCTCCATAGATGAGAAAATAAATAGATATTTTGGTAAAGCCTCTATCCAAGATGAAAGAGTTTGAATACTCAAGAAACAAGATGGAGATCGTGGAGATGACTTCCTTATTGAAAGGGGAAGATATGACTCCCAGTTTGGGAGGGAGCACTGATGTGTTATTGATTTATGGACAGTCATTTTTCAGTTCGAAAAATGGTCCAGGATGAGTAGTTCCTTTCCAGTTCGAAAAGTGGTTTGATATTTCTAATGGACAGGAATTTTCCAGTTCGTAAAATGGTCCATATCGAACGGTCATTTTCGTAATGAAAATGGTTCGATGGATTTTTGATGTACCATAGACAATGATTCCCCTTGTGGCCAGTGTGGGAGAATGGTCTAGGACAGTCTTTCTTCTTGGTAGTCCCTCTCAATAGTGTTCAATAAGATTGGTCCACCTCATCGGACAGTCATTCTTTCGAAGCTCACAGTTGTGAAAAGTTTCGAAGAATGGTCTGTTTTGGAGGTTGGTGCAGGACAATAATTTCCTTAGGAAATGGTCTGAACATTCATTCCCTAGGGCTGATTCATTCTCTCCAGGCTGCACTTTGTTTAATGTCAAAGGAATGGCCCAGATAGGTGAATGGTCCAAGTTTAGCAATCAGGGACACAAATTCCATATGGAAGACTCATTTGTTGGCATCTTTATAGGTAGAGTGTGCTTTTCATTGATGGAAAGAACAATAGCGAACCAAACCTCGAGAGCAGAAGATGAGAAAGGTTAGAAGAGATAGCAGTTTCCAGAAGTGCAGACGAGGTCCAAGAGACGGACTCGTAGGAGGAGAAAAGGTTGATATCCTTGAACACTTAGAAAGCCTTCTAAGTCAGAGAGATCAGAAACTCAGGAGGAAGAGCGACAACGACCATTAGATCATTTTTTAGTGGAAGGACAGGATAATATGAAAGATCTGATATCTCAATTATCCAAATCTTCGTCAGTCGTCGGATCAAATTAAGTGGAAGGTTAGGATAAGAAAATATGGAGAGTCGTTGGATTTAATCCAAGGCAAAGCTACATCGCAGACAGATCGAGTCGTTGATCTAAGATCTTGATCAAACGAACTTCATTTTTTTTCGGGTCTAAAGATGTGAGGAGGTTACTCTCCAGAAATATCTCACTTCAAGAGTTTCAGCTTGAGATTTGAAATACCTGAAGTTCGGAGAGTCAGAGAGCCGAAGTAAATCTCAATCGTCATATCGAGAGGGATATGTGGTGACGGATCGTGAGCTCCATAGAAATCACTTCGAGAGTTCCAGTTTGAGATTTGAAATTCCCGAAGCCCGGAGAGTCGGAGACCCGAAGGAGATCTCGATCATTGATCGAGAAAGGGGCCACAGAGCTGTTGATCTGGTTAAAAGGTCAAATTCTCGAAGTAGATACAGAGTCATCGATTGAGAAGGATAGGTGTCCGCATATCATCGACTCCGGAAGATTGGCGTACAGAGAAAAGCAGGGTTTGAGATTTGAAACTCTCGAAGCCCGGATCACGAAGTAAATCACAGTCGTTGATTTAGGAAGGTTAGATCTGATCCACAAAACTTGAGAGGACATATCTGAACTGTCAGTTCAGGAGCACCATCAAGATTGTGAGATCGACGATCCCGTCGCATTGTGGGGATTGAAGGTGCATGAACTTTAATAATTTAAGGGTGGGCCGCAATCAAAACCATGGTTTTGGAGAAAGAACACGTGGAGGCTCGAGGTAAATTCCAGGGCGAAAAATAGTTTGATTTCAAAACACCTTTGGACGTGCCCACAATCGCGTGGTCACATGAGATCATCGCCCAAGGTCATATCGATAACATAGCTAGTGCTCGCTAGGCATGAGTTTGAAATTCAGGAGATTCAAGGTTGACTCACATCCAAATATGTGAAACATGAAGTTCCGAAGTACTCAGCCCCAAGTCATAGCCAGCGGTCACGTGAAAAGAGAAGAGAGGAAGGAGCTAGCGTCCCTAAGCTCCACTTCGAAGATGGTTAGTTGGGAGAATCGATATGTCTCATACCAAGATTCCCAAAGTCGCGAGACACGAAGCGCCTGTTGGTTAGGTGTATGGTCACCGCCGATGGTCACGTGAAGGAAGGAGCTTAGAAGCCAAAGAAGCCCAAAAATGAATGATTGTAACTGACCGAGAAGATGAAGAGTGGCGACTGCTAGAGAAGCCAAAGAATATTTGGATAACGACCACTGATGATGAACAGATTCAGCATAACCACCATAGAAGAAGAAGAGTTGTGATGATGATCTTGCAGAGAATTTGGCGTGAGAAAGACATGCAGAACATAGAAGTGTGTGTGGGTTTTTTCATGAGTTATGCATGTGGGTAGAATGTGACCATGTACAGGACCTGAACTAGATATCAGAGGTGTAGTGTATAGCAAGCAGAGATGGCACAGAGCATAAAGGAAGAAGAGAAGTTGAACAAAAAAATTAGAGTGTGTAGCAGGAGAAAGAGCAGAGTATAGAAGTTGAACAGAGTTTATAGAAGCTACAAGAGCCAGAGGAGACATGGAGCTGTAACAGACCATATCAGAGACAGAGAAAGTAAGTAAATTTTTGTAAGATTCAATCAGGGTGGTAGGGTGGTGGTAGGGAGGATTGCAGTCCTCTAAATTCTAGTTGGTGCTTCCATCTTGTGGGTGCTAGAGAAACCTAGGAGTTGGTGCTTCCATCTAGTTGGTGCTAGATAAATCTAAGAGTTGGTGCTCTCTACAAGTTGTAGCTTGTGATCAGAGGTTGCAGCCTCATATTTGAGTTGGAGCTCAAAGACTGTGATGTACATGAAAGTTGGAGCTTGATTGGCATCCTAACAAGATGAGGTTTTCACCCTTTATGTGTTTCCTCATGAAAATCAATGTCTCTGTGTATTCTGTGTGATTGATCAAATATCGTATATCTACGCATGTTAAGTTATCAACAACACATTAAATAATAATCTAGAAAGAATCAGAAAATAACAGGAAAAGTTTCAAGCTTATATGCATAACTGATTCACCCCCCCCCCATCTTAGTTATATTTCCAACAATTGGTATCAGAGCAGGTGCCTTTGATCAAAGGTAGATCCATAATCTTGAACATGACTAGTCATGAAGGAAGTTCAACTAATAGAGCTCCTATGTTTGATGGAACAAACGTTTCCTTCTGGAAAATAAGGATGAGAACATATTTAATGTCTTTGGGTGCTGATGTTTGGGATGTCGTTGAAACTGGATATGTGAATCTTGTAGTCTTGGCCTCACAAGATGATAATATGGAGTTTAGCTTTAATGTAAAAGCAATGAATTCCATCCTCAGTGGACTTGCAGAAGCCGAGTTTGTCAAAGTAATGCACTATGATTCAACAAAACTTATGTGGGATAAGATGATAAGTAGTTATGAAGGCAATAAAAAGGTGAAAGACACAAAACTTCAGACTCGCATACTAAAATTTGAGTAGTTAAAGATGGATGAAGATGAAACTATCAGTAAGTACTTCTTACAAATAGAAGAACTTGTCAACGCTATGAAAGGTCTAGGTGAAATGATAGAAGAATCTTTTCTAGTCCAGAAAATATTAAGATCTCTTCCGGATAGATTTAACTCAAAGGTCTTTGCTATAGAGGAAATAACTAATCTCAATACGTTGACATTAGATCAACTTCTTGGAACCCTAACTGCTTATGAAATGAGAATCACCAAAGATAAATCCACTACAAGAGGCATCCTTTAAAGCAGAGAAAAACGCAGACTTTGATATAGATGATATTGAAGCAAATTTTGCGAGAAGATTGACGAAAGGATAAGAAAAATACAAAGGTAAACTGCCCTTCAAATGTTTCAATTGTGGTAAGATAGGTCATTTTGCATCTAAGTGTCCTCACAAAAGAAAGGATCGGGCATATGACGATGAAGAGAAGCACAAACACAAGAAGATATATAAACAAAATAATTTTAAGAAGAAAATCCTTTGTGTAAACAATGATGATGATCCTTCAGATGATGAAAGCAGTGACTCTTCTATTGAAAGTAAATAAAATGATATCATGCTAATAGATTTAGAAGACCAAACTGTTGAAGATATAGGAAGTGAGTTTGTTTATTGTGAAGAAGTAGTATATCTTGAAGGAGAACTTGTCAGTGCCATGGAAGAGATATATAGACTCAGAGAAAAGAAAAGAAAACAAAAACAATTACTGCTCAGGTATGAGAAAACAGGAAATAAACCATCTGAAGAAATTGCTTTGTTGAAGATTAAATTAGAAGAATCTAAGAAGATTGAAGACATCCTCAAACAACAATTTAAGGAAGCCGAAAAAAAGGTGAAAAATTGGAAGCTGAAGTAGCTGTGACTGTCAAAAAAGATCTAGAGAAATTTCAAGACTTATATCATCAGAATCTGACAAGTATTAAAGCCTCAGAATGATTAGCCTCCATTCTGGGTCAGCAAAGGAATTCAAAGTTGAAAACTGGTTTGGGTTATGAAGAGGGATCAAGTAGTAGTCGGCCAAGAAACAAAGAATCCATCAAGTTTGTCAAATCTACAACCATTGAAAACAAAAAACCTGCAGAAACAAAGGAAGATAATTAGTCGCCTAGGAGGAGTGAAGAAAAAGGTACAAGAACTGAATCTGTAAAACAAATAAATAATACACCCTCTCCTCAAGGAAATCAACAGCATGGAAGAAATCAACCTACTCAAAGAAGACAGCTATTTTCCAGGTACAGAGGTTTTTTCTATGGATATTGTTTTTACTACTTTAACTTTGGCCACAAAGTTGTAAATTGTTCTTTAAGATTTAGACATGAGCAATCAAGACAACCAAGGAATAAATATCTGCCACAAGAAATAATGAGACAGCCAAGTAACAAACAACCACAGACTGCAAATCATGTGATGGTTGGGAAAAGGACACAGATTAAACATAGCAATCGTTATGATTGTTTATTCAATGAACCAGAATGTTACATCTGCCATAATTATGGACATAAAGTTGCAGACTATTGCTTAAAGAACTATAAGCAAGATTCAAATCACAGAGCTGAAAAACATCAAGGTTTGGAAGAAGAATGAAGATAACAAGTGTGGATTAGTGTTGTCGGCTCAAAGACAAAAATACCCCTGGTATATTGATAGTGAATGCTCCAGTCATATGGCAGGTGACAAAAGTAAGTTCATATTACTCAAAGAAAATAAATCAGAGAGTGTGACCTTTGGAAATGATGCTCTGGGAAAGATCAGAGGTAAAGTTCTAGTAAGCTTAAGTAATGGAAGAAGCAAAGCTCAAGATGTATTATTTGTTTATGGTTTAAAGAATAATCTTCTTAGCGTCAGTCAGATATGTGACAGAGGATGTCAAGTCACTTTCACTACCAAGAATTGTAAAATAAAGACAACAAACACATGAGAGTTGATTGCAAAAGGGGTTAGAACTGAAAACAATGTATATGTTCTGAAGGAAGATAAAGAGAAATGGAATTTAAGCAAATTTGATGAAAGTTGGTTATGGCACAGAAGGCTTGGACACCTGAATTTTTATCATATTGTAAAACTGAATAATGAAGGCATTGTGAAAGACCTTCCAAGAATATCTAAGCCTAATAACTCTGTATTTGAATCCTGTCAAATGGGGAAGTTGACTCGTGCTCAATTAAAATTGAAGAGTATCACATCTTCAGAGAAACCACTTCAAATTGTTCATATGGATCTGTGTGGACCATCGTGAAAGGAAGGAACTGGAGGAGAATGTTACTTTATGCTATTCATTGATGACTTCTCTAGACTTACGTGGGTTGCCTTTCTGGGAGAAAAATCTGATGCGTTTGAGAAGTTCAAAAAGTTTAAGGCATTAGCTGAGAATCAGACAGGAAGGAAGTTAAAGGAAATTCACTCAGACATGGGAGGAGAATTTCTGTCAAGAGATTTCAAAGAATTTTGTGACAGACATGGAATTAAAAGAGAATATACTATTCTAGTTACTCCTCAACAAAATGGAGTTGTAGAACACCAAAATATATGAGTTCAGCAGATGGCAAGGGATATGATGAGTGAAAGGGACATTTCACAAACCTTCTGGGTGGAGGTTGTTGACACAACTGTTCATATTCTAAACAAAGCGCATCTAAGGCCGAACGGTGATAAAACTCCATATGAGTTGTGGTTTGGTCGACCTGCATCAATCAAGCACTTCAAAGTATTTGGAAGTAAATGCTACATCAAGAATAATGATGATCATCTGGGAAAATTTGATAGTAGAGCTGATGAAGGTATCTTCTTAGGATATGGAACGCGGAGTAAAGGATACATATGCTTTAACAAAAGAATGCATAAATTAGTAGACTCTATTGATGTTAAAATTGATGAAGAATCTCCTGTAAAAGATCAACAGAGAATAAGCACTAAGCCAAATGAAAAAGATGATGATAATAATGAAAATGAAGA
>SNQJ01S0111191.1:8715-24666 GCA_010110895.2 Picea sitchensis | reverse complement strand
TTATATTCAATCTCTGGAAGTTCTCAATGTGCTCTGTAACTGGACCCTTTTTCTTGAGATTTATCAATTGGCTAAAGAATGTATTTCTCCTTGTATCCTCATAGTGCGTTATCATTTCTTCCGTGAAAATTGTCCAAGTGACAAGTTCTAAATATAAAGAAGAAATCCGTACCTTTTGTTCTAAATATAAAGAAGAAATCCGTACCTTTTGTGTATGTGGCACATTATGTAGATCAAAGAATTGATCCATCTGAAGTATCCATGTGATTGGGTCCTTGCCATCAAACTTCCTCATATCGATCTTAGGAAAGTGGTTGGTGTTCAACCCAAAGTTAGAGTTTCTCCATTCTTTATTCATCTTCCTTGTGTCCTCGTCATGAATTTCATGGGATAGATTTTCACTTTCAGGTGTCCTCTCTATTAGGAAATTTTCCAATCCTTACATGATCTCCCCTTTTAAACCATCCATCTTAGTATTTATTGCCTCCAACTTAGCTTCCGTTGAATCCATCATCTCTTGTAGTTCATCTTTTGTTACTGTCTTCTTTTGTAAATCATTTATGTCCCTACGCATTTCTTCACCTTCATCAAGAGTCCAAGTAGGATTGTCTGGAGGCTTATTTCGTGTAGAATTTCCCTTTTTTGGTGGCATGTTGGCCAAGTATTACTTTAAAGCTTGATTTTGAGGTGGTTCTGCTAGACAATCTTCCTTTTATTGTATCTCCAAAATTTTGGCCCTTCTGAGTATGAAATTTTGTTTTTTGTAGTTCTCTGATATTTCTTCTCTGCAATGCCACAAGGCTAATCAAAATTGGATGTGCCAAGTGGAATTTACGGTAACTTCCCCACAACTTGTTGATTTTTGTCATTTCCAGGAGATCTCACTTGTATAGCATGCCCTGCACAAAATAATTGATATAAAATTCTGAAACTCATACCAGAACTACTACAGACTGTCCACTATCTAATGCAATAGGTCTCACTCAATTTGGATACTCTAGGAAGAAGTTATGATTTTTTTACCTGGAACACATGCTTGAGACTAGTCAATAGGACTAGTCAGATACCCTATCTTCCACAGGGTGTATATACAAATGTAAGATGACCCATAAACTGAAATTGTTACCACAAATACCTTACTATTTTTTGTGAATATTCTCTGGAGTCAAGGGTCTGAAACATTACAGAAACATTTTTATAGAGAAAATTCCGCAATGACTCAATTCAGGATGATTCCATAACCCTATCTTACACGGGTTGTATCTCTGAAAGTATAAGGCCGCAGGAGATGAAATTTTAACCCAACGTTCCTTGATCCATCTACTAAATATCCTCCAAGCCATTCCTTCTGAAACATTGTAGAAAAAAATTTATAGTGAAAATGCCAAGGTGTCTCGGATGTAGCAGTGAAACCCCAAGACCTTGAGCTCTGATACCATATGTTAAGAAACAAATATCAATATAGCATAGAAAAACCTCAGAATAAGTACTCAACGCCTTGAAAAAGAGATAATTTAAGGTAATAAGCCTCTTCGAGGGGGAAATCTCCTTATACCCCACATAAATTTCCAAATACAAAATGATTATAAATGAAAATGTCTCTTTGGTATATATAGGATACTAGGAGTTACAATTACAACTAATGGACTAAAGCCGACATAAATAAAATAAAATTACTAATGTAATATGCCCCAATTAAGGGGTAATAAGCCACTATTTAGGGCTTAACATATTAACCTCGGCGTGTAAACCTGACAAGAATAGAGTATTATGGAAAGCAAGAAGAAACCATAAATATTTGGACATAACCTTAGAAGACAAGTGGGATAAAGAACATAATTAATATTGAGTCTTTAGCCTCTAGAAAGAGAAGTTTTCCCACACATTTAAGAAAGAGCAGTTTAAATACAGGATGCCAGAGCTCATTTGTACACACACAACTCGCAACTGCACAAATTTAGTGCGCACTGGAGAAATTTAAGAAGTGTGCAAGTCTGGAGAGTAGTTGCAGCTGCAGCTATTGCAACTTGTATTTTTGGTTTTAGGCTTGGAATTTCTATTGGTTATGGTTTGGACTTTCTATGCACGTTATCTCTGGAGAGAGGTACGTTACATTGATTGGCTATTGGTTCTAGGGTTTCTTCTGGAATTGTTCTCTCTATCAAGGTTAAGATGCTTGAGGTTGTCTTCGGCCAATGGTTGGGTGACAATATTGCTATATTGTTTATGGTGAAATGAGCACACCTATTATTTCTAACAGCGTCAACCAATTCTGATGAAGTATCAACCAGGAGCTTCAACTTTGTTTCCATGGGTGTATTCATGGCTTTACATTCCAACATATCAAACCTCTTTAGTATTTCAACTACATACTTCCCTTGGTTAAGGAAGATCTTCTCTAAGCTCTGCCAAACTTCAATACCTAAGAAATAATGCATCATGCCTAGGTATTTCATCTCAATTTTTGCAGTGAGCTTACAATCTGTGATGATATTTTCTTCTCCGGTTAAGAATAATTCATCTACATACAACAACAATATAATTGGCTCATCATTCATAACATTGAAGTAAAGGTTAGAATCAACTTTACTCTTGGTAAATCCCAAGCTCGTCAGGAAACTGTCAATTCTGCCATACCAATATCTAAGAGATTGCTTCAATCCGTACAAATCTTTCTTCAACCTGCAGACATGAGTCTTTATATATTCAAATTCAAACCATTGGGGTTGTTCTATACACACTTTTTCTTCAATAACATTATTTAAGAAGGTTTTTTTCACATCCATATGGTGTAACTTCCACTTCATCTTGGTTGTAAGAGCTATGATTGTTCTGATAGAAGTGTATCTGGATATAGTAGAAAACATCTCTTCATAATCAATGCCTTCCTTTTGAAAAAATCCATGAGCTACAAATATTGCTTTATGTTTTTCAATACTTCTGTCTGCAACATGTTTTATCTTGTATATCCATTTGGAAGATACAATATCTTTGTTCTTCAGTCTGGGAACTACTTCCCATACATCATTCTTTATAATGGACTGGTATTCTTTTGTCATGGCATCCACCCATTATTTCTTCTAAATGGATTCTTGAAAGAAAGTAGGTTCCTTTTCTATGAGATCACACATCGGGGCCATATAACTGGAGAATGGGTTAGGTTTCTTTCTTTGTCTCATGGTTCCTTCTAGGTCACCATACTTCTCTCCATCTTGAATAAGTTCCCTTTCCCAAGCTGGCTTTATCTTGTGAGAAATCGTCATTTTGGGAGGTTCTTGAGATTCTATCATATCATGGTATTCGGGAATCTCAACATCAGGGGTAACTGTAACTTCCTTCACAGGTTATGCAGCTCTGGGAGCTACAGGTTCTTCTTCATATACTTATTCAGGATGGAATTTCCTTGATCTTTTAAGTGTTTATTCTTCATCAAAGGTTACATCTCTACCGATCTCAATATGATGGTAAACTCGTATGTAAATTCTGAAGGCCTTAGAGACCTCACGGTATCCAAAAAATATTCCCTTATTTCCTAAAGGATCCATCTTAGTTCTCCTTTCTTTCGGAATGTGTACAAACACTAGACAACCAAATATTTTAAGATGGATTACTTTTGGCTTCTTTCCGGAGAACATTTCTTTGGGGGTTTTGAATCCAAGTGCACTATGGGATAATATGTTTTGGACATAAAATGTTTTTCTTGCTGCTTCATCTCATAAGTGCATTGGAAGATCTTGATCATGGATCATAGTCTTCATTGCTTCCTATTATTGTTCTGTTCTTTCTTTCTACTACACCATTTTGTTGAGGATTATAGGGAGTGGTGAGATTCCTCTTAATCCCGACATCTCTACAAAATCCTCCAAATTCATTTGAGGTGTATTATCCTCCATTATCTGACCTGAGTATCTTGATTTTTCTTTCAGAGATATTTTCTCCCAAGGCTTTGAATTCCTTGAACTTTCTGAGTACTTCGTATCTGAGTGGAAAAGTATAAACTTCCTTCTTCTGGTACATAGGATACATCCTTCATTCTCATTGGAGTTCATGTCATGATATTAAGAGCCAAGTATATTCTCCAGGTATCACAAAACATAATCTTCAATTTCTTCTTTAGACACTTTATTGGGTGGCTCATCCTCTTCAACTGTATGAGAATGATCTCTTTTGTTATTTCTCTTCTTGTAATGTTCCCTTCTGGAAGGAAAATTCTTAGGAATGTGTCCCATATTATCACAATGATAACATTGATAAGAGGATAAATATTTTTCTTTTCTTTGATCTTTATGATATTTCTGGAATCTCCTTGGAGGGTGAGATTCTTTATGGAAGTGGGTGAATCTCTTTGGAGAGTGAGATTCCTTATGAGGTTGGGTTTCCTTTTGGAAATGCAACCTTTTGTTTCCTCCTTTAATATGAGCATCTAGGGCTTGGTCTTCAGCCCTTAATAGTATAGCTTCTCAGTTGGTTATTCTTGCTTCTTCTTGAACACATTCTTCCCATAGACTATCAAATTTGAGTTTCTCTTTTCTTGTACAGATAGTTTGGACGAAGTCATCCCAGGGTCTTGTGAGACCATTAAGGGTTTTCATGATTAGTTCATATTCATCCAATTTGTCTCCAATTTCTTCTAAGTGTTGTTTGAAATGAGTAACCCTAGAGAAATAGTCATAAATTGTTTCTTCTTTCTGCATCTTTGTATTCTTGAGTTGGGTTCTTAGATTCATCTTTCGGTCGATGTTCTTTCCTTCATACATTCTGGTTAGGGAATCAAACATATCCTTTGGATTATTATTAGAAGACAATTGAGAAATCAAGTGATCTTTGATGGAGACTGCAATTATCCTTTTGGCCCTAACCATATCCTTCTTGTACTTTGATTTGGATGCGTCTTCTTCGGGTTCTGGTACATTTTATTTTATGAATTTTGCAAGGTCATTCTCTTCAAGAATGAGTCCAATTATGTATTTCCAGGCATGGAAGTTTTCCACACCTTCTAACTTATCAACAAGCTTGGTTCTTGCAAACATCTTGACCTGGAGTTGAGAAAATGACCAAAAAATGAAAGTGCTTAGAAAATGGATCTGAACTTACCAAGAGATGCACTGAGCTAAGGAGAGTAGGATGGAGCTGTCAAATTTCAAAAATTCCAAGTTTTACCCCTTAAAACTTGACCTACGAAAATCTGGACTGGTACTTCTGGTACCGGTTCTAGTTTCCTGGGTTTCTGGTTTTCTGGTACCATTGAAAACTAGGGTTTCACTTTTTGGAGGCTCTGGCCACTGAAAAGGTGCACTCTAGATGTCAAAAAATGTGGTAGGGTAAGGTGAACTTTTCCAGATGGTTTTTAGGCAAAAAATCATTTCCAATAAAAAACCCTAATTTTCTTGTATGGCAATTGTGACATTTTTGGTTACCCAGTAAAAGATGCTCTATTCAGTTTAGCTCTGATCCCATGTTAAATTTAGAGTTGATTTTAAGTTCTTTTCAATTTACTAGATAATAATAGCATAATAAAGATCACTGAAAGAAACACAATGACAAGGTACACAACATTTTATCCTGGGAAACCCTCATGTGGGAGAAAACCCAACAAAAATTTCCTCAATAATAGATTGTCAATACAATGACAAGACTAAATACCAAACCACCAAGAATATACAAGACTAAGCATGCGCCTCTCTCTTCTCCTTCTTCTGGCTACATCTTCCTCCAAAACTTGTGCACTAGATGAGTGACTTGAGTGAGTGAATGAATGAGGTGATATCCTCTCTTATTTATACTAGCCGAGGAGCGCTAGGGTTGTGTCTTTTCACCAAGTAGGGCCAACTTCTTCAACTAGTAGTTATAACCACTTTATTAAGCCTTAGGGGTCAACTTTACAATCACCACCATATAGTTATATCTTGACCAATCCAAAAAAGGGGATTTGGTCTTAGACAAGACCCGACATGATCAATCCACAAAAGGGGATTTGATCTATATAATAGTAATTCAATTATAAGTAGAATATTCTTCGCAATTACAATATTTCAACACCTACAAAGAAGTTAAAAGGCACCACAAAACATTGTCAATGTCATGGCCCAATTCTCAAGGATCCTAGTAATTAAAGAGTAATGATGATTATCTTGCACCTTTTCAGATTAAGAAATTATGGTCAACCATCAACAATATTTTTCTTAAATTCTGCCACTATTGCAAGATGGTCGAGGGTTTTCCTCTATAATAATATAAAAGGGTGATAATAGCAAGCACATTCCAAAACCATGTGTCACTGAACATGTTGGAAATCACTAAAAACCATTGTTTTGAAGTCAAAAATCAACATTGAAGGGTTTTGTTTTGCATTTTGTCCATTATTGGAAGAAAACTTTGTCTATTCTGAGGATTCTCGACAAGAATTTATTTTTTTGATTGTTAAATATTTAGTGGAGAGTTGATTGAGTCCAAAACCTAGTCAAGGAAAATTATGTCTATTACAGCAACCTCTTTTGGCTCAAAACCCTACTCAAAGTTTGGAGAAAGTTGGTTAGTTCTGCTTATTATTTACGAGCCACTGTGTATTATCGTGATCAATGATGGTTTGAATGGTTGATTTTTGTCTATGTTTCGATTCTGGAAGAATTAAAGGTACTGGTAACGATATGGATTATTCTGACATTTTGCAGGAGAATGAGCATGGGCACTTCTATATAATAATGATTTGTTCATTTTAAGGAAATTGTCACTCTTTTGTATAGATATAGACTAGTATAGTAGGTGAGATCGGTCATATGCTTCAGGATTTAACTTTTTTTTAATGACAGTGGAAACTTATTTGGATGGTTCGCTCACTCCATGTATATTCTCATAAAATCTTAAGTCTTGCCTCAGTTGTGCATAATTAGAGAATGACCCTGCTGAAAAAGAAAGATTCTAAGACTGAGGCAAAGCTTGGTATGGTTTATTATTGATGATTTTTCATTAGTAATATTAATAATCACATTTAAATGGAAGCATTTTCATTTTCCCCCCTTGTCATAATATCACTTTATGTTCATTACAAATCCCTTCCATTCTTCCTAGATCCATTTTGATTCCATGCTCCAGTTACATGATTGTTAAGTGATGGCCCATTAGACTGGTGATATAATTGGATTTGCATGTGCTGATGAATGGAAAAATTGTTGGGATAGTGAATGAAATTAATTGATGGCACATTTGATATGTATAGTTTTTTTGTATGAGAACTTACAATCATAGCTCAGTTTGGGTATATTCCTTAACTTATAAAAATAGAACTAATTATGGAACAGAACAATCCATTACTCTTTCCCTATCATAATTTCCACTTTACATTCATTACAAATCCCTCCATATATCTCAATATCATTTAAAACTCCTTGTTCAAAGTGGTCATTAGTTCTAAAAAGTATTTGATGTTGACTATGGATGGTTACTTGCATTGTGTGTGTTGATCTACGGAGCCAAATGTCTTAATTATTTTGTATGCAAAGCGATTAGATGAGTAATTGGCCACTTGTTTTGTATTCTAATCCATGCATTGTGTTAGGTTGAGCTTCTTCAGCAGTTGTAGCCATAGAAGTACAGGCAGAAAGTAGCAGGAAAAGGAAGGAAACCTCCCATAATAAATATGGTTTTGATCTATTTTTATGATGCTATTGTTTATTGATTTTGGACAACCTAGTTAATTATTCTGATATTTTGGACAGTAGCATCATTTGGATTATTTTGGACAGCAATCATGTTTATTTTATGGAAATATTTTGAGAGTCACAAGGGTTGTTATTGGTTCTTTGTGTTGATTTGTACATTGACGGGGTGGCATGTATATTTTAATTAAATTAAATGGAGGCACAAGGAGGTTTAATTTGAAAATTAGATTAAAAGGAAATTAGGGGATCCCACCTAGTAGTATTATTACCCTTTATCATAATTATTATTTTCAATATTTATTAATTAATTGTCCCTTAAATAACTAAAGTTATTTAACTTAACTAAAAGGTAGTTGAAAACTTCCTCAACTACTTTGAAGAATAAAATGCAAAGGAAAGCAAAGGACAAAAGGAAAAAAAAATGGAAGAGAACAAAGAAAAAAAAGTTGATAAAGGTTTTCTCTGATAATGTGAGATTAATTACTTTCATTCATTATGAGTTATCATAGAGTCTTAACCCTTTTGTTGATAGAAAGGTATTATTGAAGGTAGAAGGATTCAAAGATTGAGATACATATTTCAGCAGCTTATTCTAGAAAGGTTGATCATTTGATCTTAGCAAACTGTGTATTCTTATTTGTTTATGAATTAGTTTTCATTGTTGATAGACAATATTTTGCAGAGTGAGTAGATGATACTTTCATCGCTAAGTTGATCCAGATTTCTAGTCTCAATCTTCTCTTGTTGTCAGAGTATTTTTGTATGGTGTCCATCAAATATCTCTAAATATGATCTTGGTCCTTACCCTCGTAGGGGTTTGAAAAGAGAGTTATGATTGTAACTTGGGATTAAATCAATAAAATTGCTTTGTTGATTTTGTTCTCACATGTGCATTATCTGATATTACTTTCAGATTTGTATTTCATTTGTTCTTTAATTCTCAAAACACAGTACATGTATTTTTTACTTTCTTCTTTTGCATAGTTTAATTATAAATAAAGATAGCATTGGTTCCTAGTAATTAGTACTTGAGAATCAATTAATAATTGTGTCTAAGGCTATAAACCCAGGTGATAATCCCAACTATCTTACCCTAGCCAAGTAAGATTTGAGATGTTGGTGTTGGGAACTCTCCAGACCCTCAGCATCAACAATGCTCTTGATTAAATGTCAATCTCATACCCTCATACTGACAAAATCCAATGAAAATGTTGCAATCCTACCAATCCTGAAATCCCAAAAACTCTTTAAGTCTACTAAATTTTGAATGGGATATGAAATTCTACTCTCTCCATATGAAGTCCAATGAGGTTGGAACCACTCTCAAATATCCTAAAACAATTAATGGTAATGTTAAAAATTTAAGTAAAAGGATAAAAAGGAAAGATAAAGGAAATGTCAACTTTACCATTAATTAGGGTCTAAGTTTGAAAACATTGGCTCAATCCCCTAACTCACTTTCGCAAAATGAGGGTTAAAAGACCAAAAATTTGATTATATAATAATAATAATAATAATAATAATCTATTTTTAAGGTCACGGCCAAGCTAGCGCACCAAATTGGTGTGTGATACCCCCTTGTTTGTGGGACAAGGGACCCCCCTCCGCCCAGCGATTTGACTGGTAAAGTCTACGAAGGTATACATACCCTACCCCCCTCCGGATTTGAACCTGTGACCTCTTAAGAGAAAACACATGTTCTTAACCATTAGGCCCACTTAGGCTGTATTATAAGGTGTTATTGATGCAAACAAAGTGATAATTTCCAAATTATCATGATAATTTCAATATTGGAATTTATCACAATAAATACCAACGATATTATCATTGAGTTGGTTTTTGACGATAATATCACGATAATTATGATATTATCATGATATGTGCAACACTACATGAGATCATTGCAATGAGTATCAGAATGGCATAAAGTATTTTCCACCAATTCTTGTCTTGTTTCTCTTGTGCTCAATTCTTAAGAGATAGTACCATCAAGAGAATAAAAAGAAGAAAAAAAATTATGTCAAATCTGTTCATTCCAAATTTGAAAAAAAAAATTATTTTAATATTTTTTTCCATAGAAAAAAGCATAAATTTATTTCATCCAAGGAGAACAAAATTTACATCTTGTAGAAATACATGTAACCATGTATTTTGAGCCTCTGCTAGAGAGTCTTGTTGGTGAAAAATAACTAGCACTAGTCCTATAGGCTTATACATCAGATAGAAAAAAAAAAAAACTTTACATAGATTCCATGAACAAAATTGTCGTGATTGTTAAGGAGGAAAAGTCAAAAAATAGTGATGAGACTAAACATCCATAGGAATTAGAACAGTCATCCGAAGAACATATACAAAGAAAAGTACAAAATATTTTTACATATGAGTAGTGACGAAAACATGAATATCTAGTGCATATTGGCTATTTCGGTATATACTTCTATAAATGGTCGGTGGAAAAATTAAAAATGTTCGCCATCCTTGTATTTAGAAATCATCCATTTTCCATAATCCAGTTGAATACCTTTCTTAGAGAGCATATATGTAGTTGTGTTGCGCTCCCTGTAGACATGGTGCACAGTAAAAGAATAAAATAGACCAGTATCCTACGAACTTCCTCGAGTAAAGAGACCAAGTTGATGTTGTTGCAAGATTGAATTTTCTGAACCCAATTTATGGCAATCATCGAGTCCCCAAAAATTTGTAATGATTTGAATCCCTTCTCCCCAACAAAGAGAATAATGAGTTTTAGTGACATAATCTCTGCATAATTGTTTGTGCCTGGCCCTGAGCCCATCTTGATTTTGAAATAATGATTTTCTGACATGAAAAGAAGTGCACCCCCCCCCCCACAATTCTGGTTATTATTTGGTTATTATTTTGGGATGCCCCATCAAAAAAATCCCAAGGCCTCAGGGGGTCCACTTGGTCTGCTTCAACCCCCCAAATTGGAGCAATAAATTTTTCCTGTGGATAGTGAGAGAGGATGTTAAGGCCTTCAACAGCTATAATTTCTGGAGTAGAGGGCTTTTCTTGAAAAATACCAGAGTTCCTAGCTAGCCAAATTCCCTAGCTAACAATCAACGGTAGTGTCTTAATCTGGTTATAAGCGGTCGTGGATGTCCATGATATCCAAGCCTCCTCCATAGACTAGCTATCCCAAATGCAGTCCTGGTGCAAATTTGCAGATCATTCTTTCCAAATGAGCTTCACAAAGGAACATTGTATGAAAAGATGATTCATTGATTCCTCGGTTGGATTGCATAGAGGGCACCATCTCGGCCCCTCTTTCTATCTTATTTTCATCGAATCCCATGTGGGCACTTTGTTTTTTATCATGCACCACATAAAAATATGAGATTTCTTGGGGCATTTTAATCTCCAGATTCCTTTCTACCACCATTGAGTCTCTCTATGAAGGAGGTTTATGTTAAGTTGAATGTAACCTATCTTTGTTGTGTAGGCCCCATGCGGTTCATGTTTCCAAACTAATTCATCTTTTCTATCATTTATCCGTATGTGTGAGGATTTCAAAGATCTTATATAATTTCTCCAAGAGGTAGAGTGTTCCTCCCCCAACCCCATCTGAATTCTAGTCTTTCCAACCTTATCTCCACAAGGAAGATTGTCCTGGGCCAGCAATCTGACTGATATAGAAAATACCTTGTGTGTGAAGTTGGTTTACCAAATCTAGAGGTAGAAGGTGATTGTCCATGCAGTTTGGCCATGGGTCTAAACCAATATGAAATTTAGTTCGTTTTCCAATATGCCGGGAAAGACCATCTCCCGCAACATGAAATGAATTAATAATCGCCTCCCAAATCATTGAATAGTTGGACTTTTTCTTGATCGGATTACAAATCCATTCCTCGATATTCTCTGGATAGATGTATTTTTGGGACACCACCATCGTCCAGAGACTCTCTGATTGGATCAGACTCCAACGGGATTTGGCTGATGGGGATTTGGAGAAAGGGAATATATGTTTTAAGCCCTATCCACCTAAAATTTTTGGAACAGCCAAAGTTTCCCATTTAACCCATGGGAGGAAAAAATGTTCTTGTGTTCCATTCCATAAGAATCTAAAGCAAATCCACTTTTCTTTCTCAAGCACTCCTTTAGGAATCCAAGCTAGGGACATCCAGTATATCGGGATGGCTTACAGTACTGACTTAACCATCACCAGTCGACCTGCTCTGGAGAGCCACCGAAAGCTTCACACTTTGAGCCTTTTTTCCAATTTCCCTATAAGTCAGGACCAATCATTTTTCTTGTAGCAGTTCGGCTTTAGTTGGAAGCCTAAGTATTTAATCCCTACATCAAAATCACATACAACAAAATGGATAAGGCCAACATAATAGTTCAGTTTTTCTTCCTCCATGTTCATGACTGATAGAGTAGATTTCCTTGCATTTATTTGCATACCAGTAGCCCAACCGAAGAGATCCAAAATATCGGATAGTTTGTTTGCGTCCCAACGTGACCCATTACGAAAAATTAGAACATCGTTGACAAATAGGAAGTGTGATATCTTTAGGTTGGGGGAGATTGAGATCCCATGGAATTCCCCTCAAATTTTTGCAAACTCTAGCGATTTATTGAGCCCTTCTGCCACTAGGAGAAATAGCAGGGGAGAGAGTGAGAAACCTTGACGAAGACCATGTTCTGCTTGGAAGAAAGGTGAGGAAAACCCATTTATAAGAATCGAAAAGGAAACTGATGTGATAGAGCACATTACCCAGTTTATGAAGGGCACTTAAAAACCTAAGTGAGTGAGGAGAAGTTTGATGTATAACCAACTCACTCAGTCATATGCCTTTGATAGATCTATTTTCAAGACTGTACCTTTGATATTTTTGGTCTTGATCATGTGAATACCTTCATGAGCCACTCATATAGCCTCCTAGATCTGTCTTCCTTCTAGAAAACCAAATTGTTCTTTGGAAATTGAATCAGATAAGATTGATTTGATTGTTTTGGTGATTATCTTTGCCACCACCTTATAAATACAATTGCAGAGAGAGATTGGTGTGAATTCTTCCAGTGTGTGAGAATGGTCGTTTTTTGGGATGAGGGAAATGAAGGTAGAATTGAGAGGGAAATGCATGTGGCCTTCTTCTCTTGACTCCACCACTTTTAAAATTTATGATCTTATTAACTCGTAAAGGCCTAGAAAGAACTCAACCAACCACCCATCAGGCCCTGGGATTTCATCTTTTTGGAAATTGTGTAAGACCTCCTTGATCTGATCTTCAAAGACTTCACTCATAAGTGATATGTTGTCTTCTTCATTCACAAAACTAAGGAAAAAGAGGGAAAACCTTACAATATATTCTATGGAAACCCTCACATCCACCTTAAATAACCTCTAAAAATGGTTCTTCCCGAGGTGCGACAAACCATCAAAGGTAGAAAATACTCTACCTTCAGGATCATTTAAACTCCAGATGGTATTGAGAGTTTTCCATCCTTCGCATAATCCTGAAAGAATTTGGTCTTTTCATCCTCGCATTCCATCAATAAAGCACGACTTTTTAGCCTCAACGTAGCTTTCCAGTCATCCAATAATTGTCTTCTCTTCTTTTCCAGGTTCATCGGGACTTCTTTAGATTCAGTAGAAATAAAACCCCCTCCTTCTTAGTCAAAGATAGCTTGGAGTTCTGATTTGACCTCGAAGAGGGCCTGATCATCCCTTTGCTTCTTGATATGTTTTGTAACATCCCCAATGTTATTCCCCATGAATTAGAATGTAATTGTCTAAATGTGATTTAGGGTGGTGAGTCGATGTGTTGGGGGCAAAGAGTAGTATTGGTTTAATATGGTAGGGGGGGAAACGGTATATTATGCGCATTGAAATAATTAGTCAAAATAGTAATCGTTGGTTGTGATGCGAGAAGGGTGAAGAACGATGGGGGGTATTGTGATTCCACAACAGAGAGGGGTCTAGGGGGGATTTATTCATGGGTATTAATCCAACCCACATTCCTAAATTATATTATCATTATGTATAACCTTCTATTTGTTGTTGAGTGTTCCTAAAGACAATCATTGAATTCATGTCAGAGGGTGGGTATGAGAAGTCACATCCCAGAGTTATTGAGAGCATGAGAATATGTACAATCATATTGGGGAAGAGTGTAAGTCAAGTCAAGCAAGCAAACAAGGACAGGAAATTTGTATTGCCAAGGGGGCAATTTTGGACAGTCACGTTTTTTAATGGAGAGTAGTTTTACTTACAATTTTTGGATAGCAAGAGAGGAGAGGAGTGTTGGGGATAGCACCAGCCATGTTGGGCTTGAAGGCATTCATTGTTAGGCTGTGTTTTATTTCGAGAAAGAGGCTTATGTGCCTATAAATCGAGTTGTAAGCCTGTGAAGTGTTTTTGTGTTGAGAAAATGATTCAAAAGCCTTGTGAGGGCTTTTGTGAGCACTCTTGGAGTAGATGGGAGTATTCTTGATAAATAAGATGCATCGGAGCTCTGGAAAGAAGTGGGAAGGCATGAGGGATTGTGTGCACTGAAGGGGGATCTCATTCCTTGGGTTATACAGGTTGTGGGGAACAGAGAGGAACCTAGGATTTTGGGTTGTTGTGTGTGGAGAGTGGATAGTCAGAGGGTCAAATATCCTTGTGGACTCATTTCCTCAACTCAGGGGTGGCTTTCTATTGAGAGAAAACGAACAACAATGCCTATGGCTGGGAGGTTCATCCCTCGTATGCAAGAAGTTTGTTATCTATTAACAAATGAGTTATTTGTTGTTTTTATTGTGATATTTCGTTGTGTAAACGGTTTATATGAATGTTGGGTGTTTATTGTTTGCTTGTGCAGTTGCATTCATGTTTCAATATATGTTGTTAGATGCATTTAGAATTGTGGCATCAATCAACCTGGTTAAATTGTGTGTGATTAGTAGTTGGTAATCTACAAGAAATTAATTAGAATGAAATCTTATTTTTTAATGTGTATTATGCCCGTAATGTTACTAAGTTGGAGGTTGGGTACGTTACAATATGGTATCAGAGCTTCTGGTTCAAACATCAGGCTTGCATGGGCCAATAACCAATGCAAATTTTGACAAAATTCATTGTTACATATTTTGTCTGTGACAAATTTGGGGAAAAACGAGGAAAATTAAAGAGAAATCTCCAAATTTGTGGGAAAAAATTGAGTTCAAATGAATCTAGACTGTTTTAGAGGTTTAATGGAATCGATATGTAGAATTGTAGAACTAGATTTGATCTGCAAGGTCAAAATTCATGTTTTTATGGCCATTGTAGCGTTGGGCAGAGTTTCGCGAATCGAGGACCAAGATTTTTTTTTATCTCGATATTGATGGCTGAGATTCGTCATGATAAATTTAAAATTCATAAGGTTTCGGTTGTTTGGAAGGTTGAGCAAATCAATAGCCAAGATTTATTTCGGCAGTTGGAAAAATGAATCAGATCAATGGTCTGTATTCATTTCGATTGTTGGGAGGATGCAACAGAATCAACATCCAAGATCATATTAAGTGAGAGATAAATGACCCAGATTCACCTGGGTTTTTGTCAAAAATATCTATGTGTTGAAGTTCGCCAAGAGAAATGGCTAATGGTTGGGTCGATCGAATTGGCAAAGAATTTCATTCAGTCAAAAGAAATCTTTGATGATCAATGTTTGATGGTCGATAGTCAGGTGTCGGCAGAGTTTGACGAACTTGGTGTTGATGGTTACAGCTGCGTGAGACATCCTCTGGGACACGGACTGATTGAGTCGACCTGAGAGAGCCCATGAGTTGGGTGTCTGGTTCCAATCTGAGACGGAACTGGAACATTGTGATGGCCTCCTCCTTATAGAGAATTGAGAAGAACTCTAGATTATTCTCATGTGTAACGCAGTGAGAAAGGAGATTTGTTGAGTTGAACTTGCATGTGGTTGAGCACAAGGTGACCGTGTGAATTCCCATGAGTTGGGTGCATCATTATGAGAAAGAGATGAAGACGATGTATTAGCCTCCTCTGAGTAGAGAGTTGAGATGATGAACTCCAAATTAATCTCTTGTGTAATGCATTGGGAAAGAAGATCTGTTGAGTTGGACGTGTTTGTGGATGAGCACATGTGAACGTGATTCTAGTGGTTGAGCACTAGTGAGTGTGGTTCTCCTGTGAGACACAGTGAGATAGAGATATGGACATCCCTATGGATGTGCCCCTAGTGGCTGAGCACTAGTGGGTGTATGATATCCCTTTTTATATTGTTCAAGAGTCTGACTTACCTGTAACCTTAATTTTAATGTAAAGGGTACAGGTCGGCCCCAC
>SNQJ01S0111190.1:36842-58912 GCA_010110895.2 Picea sitchensis | reverse complement strand
ATTAATATTAATTATTATAATAATAAATAAATAAATATGTATAAGTGAGGTCAGGCCTATTGTGCCAATAGACACTTTACTTAATAGGACAAATTCTAATATAAGTAATATGAAATATTTCATTTGTAGACACGGACTCACTTGCAAGTTTTGGAAATTTCAAAAAGAACATTTCTTGGTCAAAGTTGTGCACCTCTCTTAGGCACTAGGGTTTCTAGGTTTTGTGCACCCTCTTGTGTGCTAGGATCTTCTTGGTGCTGAAAAGGTCTTTCTCTTGAAAACTATATCAAAGTATTTGGCTGGGTTTCTCCCTTGTTTGAGAAGGGTTTCCCAGGATATATCTTGTGTTCTTGTGCATGGTTCTTCTTCATGTGATCTTGGTTGCTGCAACATTTATGGTTATGGTTAATTGTTAAGATGAAATGAACTTCATGCTTAACCTAAATGCCATGAAAAAATAACATGGTATCAGAGTATAGGTCATGAAATAACCCATTGCACAAAGCATCCACCAAGTCTCATCCCTTACCAGAAAAACCTCCTCTTCTACAAAATCGTACGGCCTTCCTAGGGTTCCAGAAAATTTCGTACGACCCTCCTTCTTGAAGTGTTTCAGCCCCTGAAACTTAGACTCTAAGGATAATTCAATCATAGAAGAGTATGGCCTCTTCCAGCGCATCTCTAGAATCTCTCAGAACTCAAATCTGAGAAGTTTTGATTTTTGTCCCTAGGGTTTCTAGTGTGTCGAAATTTCCTGCAGAAATATCTTTGGTTTTCTGAAGAAACTTTGTTCTGAATCAACAGGCATCTTTGTGACACTATCAAATTTATTATTGGAAGTCATAAGTCCAAAATGAATCCAGACTACTAAGGCTCAAGAAAAGATGAAGAAAAAAACTCCTATGGAAGATAGGCTTGATGGAGAAAACAACTTCAGCCCTTGGAAATCAAAGGTTTTAGTTAGTCTTGAAGAAGAAGATATCCTAGATGCAACCACGAAAATTCTATCAGAAACAACAACTGAATTAGAGAAGAAATTAAGAAAATAAGATGACATCAGAGAAAGGAAGATAATCATCTACTCTATAAGAGACCATATCTTACCCCATATTGCAAACTTGAAGACTGCTTACGATATGTACAAAACGCTAAAAGGAATGTTTGAAAGTGACAACACTCTTAGAGCCCTTGCCTTGAGAAGTCAACTTCAAAGCACTAAGATGACGAAATATGACACAATTGCACTCTTCTTCATGAAGATATCAGAAATTAAAGAACAACTAGAAACAATTGGAGAAAACATCTCTGACAGATAACTTGTCCTAACTACTCTTCAAAATATTCCAAAATCATGGGAGCCCTACCTCCAGAGTATCAGTGGAAGAGAAATTCTACCAACATTTGAACAACTATGGATAGATTTTACTCAAGAAGAACTAAGACTCAGAAATAGGGGAGTGAAAGATAACTCAGAAGAAAATCATGCTCTTTCATTCTATACCAGAAAGGGAGGAAGATTCAAAAGAAACTTCAGAAAAATGTCTAAAGAAGAGAAGCCTCCATATCAAAGAAGTGACCTATCAAAATTTAAATGCTACAGATGTGAAAAATATGGACATGTCGCTAAATATTGTCCAACCAGAAAGAAGGAAAAACAATACGCCACCAATGTCGATGTTGATCCTGATCCACCTCAAGAAAATGAAGAAAGAAGAAATGAGAAGTATTTCCTCTAAAGAAGAAACGCTACAACAAATAGGTAAAGTCCTTAAATTCTATATCTTACAACAAATTGCATTTTTCTTCTTGCAATAGAGATTTCAAAACTTGGACCATTATCCTTGGTACGGGAGTCCAAGACCTTGTCCTTTGTGTAAAGAACAAAGAATAAAGAATTACTACAGTCCTTTGTGTAAAAATATACAGTAAAATTATTAAAGAAGTATAACAGAATGCAAATCCATCGTGATGAATTTAAAGAAGAAGATTGATGATGATTCAGACAAGACTAATCCACAGTTGATTGGATCATCAATGTATCCGGTTAACACCAGACCAGATTCATTCCATGCAGTGAATGTGATGAGTCAACCAAGACAAGACTCACTAGAAAAACAACAAAACATGTATTAAAACACAGTTGGATATGATCCGAGTTATGCCTCCAGTGTGAACTTGAGTTTGCAGAATATACTGATTCAGATTGAGCATAAATTACACTGGACTAGAAGAGCACATATGGTTGATGTTCTACCTTGAAGTCTTCCAGGGTTTCCTGACACAGCAGGAAACAAAACTATGTGGCCTTGAGTGCACCAGGGACAGAGTATATGCGAAGTAATGTGGCTTCACAAACTTCCGAAGGATTTACTTGATCATGAGATGGATCCTATGATGAAAACTAAGAGCTGTGTGATTCCAGTATTTTCTGATGGTTCAAAAAATGATGAGATGAAATACCTTCATATCAGAGATATGATACAGAACAAAGACGGTACGCTTGTAGTACCTTCCTACACCTAAGAAGACTACAAACATTTACTTGGTGAATAAATCCTTCCTATATTAAGAGGGAGTATGGATGACCTTATCCAAAAACAAAACTCAGAGTGCATCGGTATGAAACTTGGCTTGATGGAGAATGCCTCCGTAGGAGAGGGAGTGTTAATTTTTTGCAGTTATAGGAGACATCCTCCAGACTACAACCTGTGAGATGTGGGATATAGCAGCAATGTGAAGTCTTACTCTCAACTTAAAAACCTGAGAGAAAGCCCCTAATAAAGGGTTTGTGGTTCCAGCCTGAGTCAAATGCTAGGAATGTATATGGCCTCCTACATGATGTGAGAGAGAAGAACTTCAGATGATTATCTGATGTAAGAGCGATATGTTGAGTTAGAGAAATCCTAAAAAGCGGTGGGAACATCATCATTATAATAAGAACAAATATGATGTGATGGCCTCCTCTGAACAGTAGCAGAGTTGATGTGAAGACTCCAGATGATCCTCCTATCAGTAGCAGCAGGAAAGCAGATCTGTAGAGAAGACATGATTATGGATGAGCATAAGTGCACATGTGGGGACCTAGCTCATCTGTGTAATGCAGTGACTCAAGTCTATGACATCCCTATGGATGTGGCCCCTAGTTGATGAGAACTATATGGTGTATAATATCCTTTGCTATATATTGTTCAAGAGTCAGACCTATCTGTAACCGTAGTTATTGTGTAAAGGGTACATGTTGGCCCTATCTTATTGGTCTAAATATAAATTGCAAAAGATAATTAATATTAATATTAAATAAATAAATATGTCTAGGTGAGGTCGGCCCTATTGTTCCAATAAAAACTTTAGTTAACAGGACAAAGTCTAATATAAGTAAGATGAAATCTTTTATTTGTATACACACACTCACTTGCAAGTTTTGGAAATTTCAGAAATAACATTTCTTGGCCAAAGTTGTGCACCTCTCTTGGGTGCTAGGGTTTCTAGGTTTTGTGCACCCTCTTGTGTGCTAGGATCTTCTTGGTGGTGAAAAGGTTTTTCTCTTGAAAAGTATAGTAAAGGATTTGGTTGGGTTTTTCTCCCTTGTTTGAGAAGGGTTTCCCAGGATATATCTTGTGTTCCTATGCATGGTGCTTCTTCATGTGATCTTGGTTTCTATAGCATTTATGGTTATGGTTAATTTTTAAAATGAAATGAACTTCATTCTTAACCTAAATGCCATGAAAAACTATCACTGAGGGCATGTTGAATTTATGGGCTATCTATTTTACATAAGACCTTTGACCCTAACTTATTCAAAATGATTTTTTCTTCTTGCAAATACTATTCCGCACACTAGCTTATGAACTCTAGGAAAAGGAAAGAGACTTTGAAGATGTAAGGGGTAATGGAGGCTTGGGATTCTTCGAGGAAGGGTATTCATTTTCCAAAATTTTCTAACAAATTGGCTCTGGATACGGAAATGAGTGAGACTTTTATTTTTGTGTCAAATAAATCGGAGTCCCTGTCAATTAGGGCTTCTTATTTAGAGGCGAGGTCTTGTTGTGTTACATATAAAATGACATGATTCATGGCCATTATGAAAAATACCTGGAATCAACGGAGGATGTGCGAGAATGGTTCACTATTGAGCTTCAGTTTCGAATGGAGCGTCTGCACCAATTTGCAAACATTCGAGTGATTTGAAATATCATAAAATAATGACCGAGGCCCTCCTTTTATATGCACTTTTTGATATCGGGGGCGAGACAAAACGGTTTTGGGTAGACCTATTTTCACCCCGATATGCTTTTGGTGGCGCCATGTGTCTGCGAGGTGAAACCACGGTATTTTCCCTGGCCCGATCTTGAGAAATTATCCACCGCACTATTTCCTCGCCCGATATGACTCCTGACCATCGATTTGGGTTGTTTTAATATCTACGATCTTTCGAGTCCCATCAACTTCTGCGCCTCTGCTATATTGACCTTTCTCCACTAGATGTGACCTGGTCCTCCAAATTTATCGCATCTCCACACTTCTCTAGCCCTCCGTTAAATATGAAACTTGGCTCCTATCTGAGAATTTTTATGGTGATAACATAGGCTCCAACTGGGGATGTTATCCTCCCTGTGAGGTAGAAAATAATTGTAGACCAAGCGCCTACCCATTGGGATGTGATATATTCGTGTGATATGAATCTGTTGGTCTTCATTAAAAAACTCAAAATCTACTCAGCATAGCTCAGGGCCTTCATCTTGGACTTCAACTATGTTTCTTTTATTCTAACTTCTTTATGCGAAAAGAAAACGTAAAAATGATTATGTACAATGAATGGGAGGGGTGATGATTGTTTAAAAAATGTAACGCTTGAGGAACCTTCCATTCACAGGCCCTCCTCCAACGATATTTTCGTTATTCTCTTGTAGTATGTAGGCATTACCTCCATGATATGTTGCAATCTTGAACGGTCCCAACCAGAGATGGCCAAACTTCTCGTGCTTTCCCTTTTCTTCGTTTCTGGCATCCCATTTTAGTACCAAGTCTCCCATTTTGAAATCATTAGTCTTGGTGTGTCTGTCAAAAGCCTCTTTGATATTGTCTTGGTGCAGCTGGGCATTATGGAAAACCCTTTCCCTAGTTTGATGTACGTTGATTAGTTCATAATCTCTTCTCCGATTCGCATCTGTTTTCGCCTCCTGCTCCTATAATAGCTTCATCACTGGCAATCCCAATGCGGTAGGAAAAATTTATTTTGTACCATAAACAATCTGGAAAGGGGATGTGGCTATGGCTCTCTTTGGGGGTATTCTGTCAACCCATAATGCATGAATGAGATTTTTGTGCTGGGCCTTTTTATTTTCTTGCAACAGTTTCTTGATGATTCTCACTAAGCTTTTATTCGAAGACTCATCCAACCCATTTCCTTGAGGGTAGTATGACGTAGAATGACCAAGGTTGATATTGTAATCACTGTAGAATTTCTCTATTTTCTTGTATTTGAAATTCGTTGCATTGTCTGTTATGATCCTTGTCGGGCATCCGAATCTGGACAAAATATTGTCTTCTAAAAATCGGATGATAACATCATCTGTCGCCTTCTTGGTGGGAACTACCTCAATCCACTTAGTGAAATAGTTCATTTCTTTCAGGATCCATTTGTGTTGAGATGAGGACTGCAGGTGTATTTCCCCTATAAAATCAAGGTGCCACTGTCTGAATCGAGATTCCACCAAAATGGGTTTTAAAGGTAGAGGCTGCAATTTTCCTTTCCCATCAAAGATCTGACATTCATGACATTTTGAAACCTCTTTATAAATACCGAGAAAGATGTTAGGCCAATAGAATCCAACCTTCAAAATATTATGTACAATTGTCTTCCAATAATGATGACCCCCACAGTCGTCGTTATGGAATTCTTTGATGGTCTTTTCTGCTTCTTCTTCTATCAGACAGCTCAATAAAATCCCCCCTGGATCTTTCCAATATAGAGAGTCATTTACTATACAAAAATTTGTTGCTTCCAGTTTCAAGAATCTGGCCTTTGTTTTACTAAACTCGGGAGGAACCTGCAAATTTTTCAACACAAAGATGATGTCTGCATACCATGTGGAATCAAGAAATTTCTGGGATATTTGTGGAGTCTCCTTCTCCTCTTCTGAAACCTCTGATAGTTCTGTAATGAAATTGATTCCTGATGGTTCACAATTGGTTTGTGCCATCATCTTAGCCAACCCCTGTCCCTTGATTAACTTTGTGGGTTTGATTTCAAGATCATATTCTAATAGCAATGCAATCCATTTTCCCCTCTTTCCTTCAGGATCAAGCTGGGTTAATATGTCTTTCACTGATTTATTGGGTACATAAGCAGTAGTGTGGGAATGTAGGATGTAAACTCTGAATTCTTTCAAGGCCTTGACTAGAACATATGCTTGCTTCTCCATGATGTCATACTTCAAAGGAGAATCCCTCAATGTCTTGTTGTAATATGCTATGGGATTCTCAAAATTTTATTCATCTTTCTGTAGTAAAACACCAACAATTGTGTGTTCTGAAGAGAAAGAGAACAATATGAAATACTTTTCAAAATTAGGACTGGCGAGTAAAGGTTCCTTGGTCAATGCCACCTTGATGTCTTCAAAATATTTTCTAGCCTCAGGAATCCACTTTTTCCCTTCTTGAGCATGTTGGTAATAGTTTTTATGATTTCAACCAAATTAAGGATGAATCTTCTCATAAAGTTCACTTTTCCCAGGAAATATTGTACCTCCTTTTTACTTCTGGGTATGTCAATTTTTAAGATCCCCTCAACTCTTCTGGGGTCTACCTTTATTCCTTCTATTGAAATAATGTGACCCGACATTTTTCTTTCTTCCATGGCGAAATTTGACTTCTTAGGATTCAACGATATTTCGAACTTTCTACATTTTTGAAACTCCCTTCTGAGATGCTTGAGGTGTTCCTCATCTAAGGTAGAATACACAGTGATGTCATCAAGGTAGATAAAAAAGAATTTGTCTTTTTCATCAGAAAAACATATGTCCATATCTCTTTGAAATGTTTCCCCTGCGTTCATAAGCCCAAACGACATATTGGCATACATGAATGTTCCCTATGGTGTGGTAAATGTCATCCTTTCCTGATCTTCAGGGTGAACTATAATCTGATTGTATCCAAATAAGCCATATAACATTGACATCTTTTGAGATCCCACCACCTTCTGTAAAATATGATCCATTTTAGGAAATGGGTAGTTATCCTTTAGAGACACCTCGTTCAGATTCCTGAAATCCACACACAACTTGATTTCTCCACTCTTTTTCTGATTGGCATCAGATTTTCCACCCATTTGGAAAATCTCAGGGACACTATGATTTTGGCTTCATATAGTTTATTTACTTCTTTCTCTATCAAGGGTAACAACAAAGGGTTTATTCTTCTCAATTTATGTTTGAATGGTTTGTGATCTTCCTTTATTGGGATAACATGCTGGATTATACTGGTATCATAAAATTTCATCTCATCATAGCTCCAAGAAAAAACAACAGGGAATTCTTTCATTGATTTGACATACATGTCTTTGACTTCAGGGCTAAGCTTGATGGATAGCTTAACGATCTTTGGATCCTCTGGAGTCCCAATATTGCAATCTTCCACATCTCCTTCATTTATTGTAATCTTTGGACTTCTGGCCACATCATTATTATCAAAAAAAATCTCCAATGGGACTAGACCCTTGGGAATGATGTTGCTTTTTAGCTGAACGATATCTCTGCCTGCAATTTAATTGTCAAAATACCCTTCCTTTGTGAAAGTAGCTACATCCACCTCATCGTCACAGTATTCATCATCAATGTTTAAATTCTCGAACTCATTCTCCATCTTGAGGAAGCTTTCTATCTGTTTGTTGTTTTCGAAAAATTGCCAGTGCTTCATATTGTCTAGTACTACTAGCATGTACTTGACCTCAACCTTGTAGATTTTGTCAGGGAAAATTGAAACTTTGAAAACTGTTGTTGAAGTAGCCAAGGCATCAGCAACCCGATTCTGTTCTCTTGGAATTGTTGAAAGATTACATTTTGGAAATTTCTCAAGGAGGTCTAGTACCGGATTCCTATAATCCCTCAATCTGGGATGTTTTGCTTGCTATATTCCTTTTATTTCATTTATAATTAGCTCAGAGTCTCCATGTACAACAATTCTTTTGGCACCCAATTCTTCCAAAACTTTCAACCCCAATATTAATGATTCATATTCGGCCACGTTATTTGTGCATTCAAAAACAATTTTGTAAGAACATAATTTTGAGTCTCCTTTGGGGTGATTGATCCATACGCCAGCTCTAGCTCCCTCTCTATAGGCAGCTCCATAGAAATTAATTTTCCATATATGATCTTCTACATCATCTTGTTGCTCTGAAAACTTCTCGATCTCCTAGTCAGACTTCTCTTCGTCAGCCATAATGATTTATGTTTCTTTTTCTTCGGAACACATGTCATTGAAGAAAATCGAAGACCCCAAATTAGTTACCACTGAATATATAGGATGATTGCTAGGTTGTGATTTGTTGTTGACCATGTACTTAAGCAAAACCTCTATGTACAATCTTTTGTCTTGACCAAATATAGGGATAGTGGTGTATGACATGTCCATATAGAGAGTTCCCTTTAATTTTGCATCCCATGACCTGGACAACAACATGCCAAATTTTGGAGGGATATCAGCAACCACTACATCCATAACCATATTCTTTGCTGGGATTTGTGCCAAAGACACCACCAGATATTTGATCAGGCCAAGGCATTTCACATTTCTTGATTCGAAAGAGAACAGATCTTTATAAGTTCTTGTGACGTCCAAGCCCAATTGATCCATGACCACTTTGGGCATTAGGTTGTGAGATGCTCCAGAATCCAACATAGCATTGTGCAAAGTCATATCATGGATTTTCAGATTGACATAAAATGGGGGAACTTCTTCAGTATCACCATTTTCCTCCATGCATGGGCCAAATAATATGGCTGAGTGATCATCTTGTATGTTCAGGGCATCAAAAGTTTGTTNAGCATTGTGCAAAGTCATATCATGGATTTTCAGATTGACATAAAATGGGGGAACTTCTTCAGTATCACCATTTTCCTCCATGCATGGGCCAAATAATATGGCTGAGTGATCATCTTGTATGTTCAGGGCATCAAAAGTTTGTTTTGTCCTCATCATTTTGATGATATGATTTCTATACTCAGTGTTTTTTATTAATTCATTAAATGGTATAGAAATTTTGATCGTGGCCATCTCACTTTCAAAATTAAAAAAGGAAAAGTCTTTTCTACCTCTTTGGTGATCGTTTCTTTCCTTGCCTCCAATATTCTCTTCTGGGGTTCTTCTTTCTCATTTCTTTTGTCCACAATACCCTTTGTAACAGAATCCTTCGCAGTAGAATCTTTTGCAACTGAATCTTTTGTAGGAGAATATTTTTTAGGCTAACTTGAAGAAGGTACGTTACTCTGATCTTATTTGGTGGGGTTTCCCTTTGGAGGATTTGGACGTATTTTTTGATTTTGAAGGTTATATTGTCTTTGAAATTTCATGATGGAATTTTGCAATTTTGTCTGGTAATCTTCCATTTCTACTGACAACCTTTCCTCCTCATCTTGCAAAAAGATATCATTTGAATCCATTAACTGGTCATGTTCTTCTTTAGTCAAAAACACCTATGTTTCTTTATCATCATAGTAGTTCATGTTGTCTTCGAAATACCCATAATAATCCTCATTTACGTAATTATTTTGGAAAGGAGGCCTTATTTGTTGTTCTCCCTGATTCGCCCGATCTGCTTGATTCGCCTAATTTCCCTGATTTCCCTGGTTTTTGGGTTCTCTTTGTCTAATTTGTGGGATTGTTGGTCTCCTTGGATTTCTGGGTGGACCATCAACCTGTTCTTTGGGGTTAGAACTATTACCCAAGTCCAGTCTCTCCATCAGTCTCTCCAATTTTCTCATCATTGCTTCAAACCTTTCTTCTGATGTTTGCGATGTTGAAGGTTGTGCTTTATCCTTATTTTTGTTCATGTCTCTGCCAGAGTTAGATTTTATCTTTCCTAAAGCCATTAGATTCACTTCAAATTCTATGGAACCAGTCATCATATCATCCAATGTAGCAGATATTCATTTCTTAATAACAAAGAAAAATCACTTTCAAAAGAATCAGCATATCTGAGATGAGCAGCCTTAGGGGGGGTTTTACCTCAACAGGAATCAAATTATAGACCTTCATGAATCTGGATGAAAACTCCTGTACTATTTCTTCAGGTGATCTCTTCATGTTGTTGTACTAGGTCAAAAACTGAAGGGGATTTTTCTTGTCTCCCCATTTTGCAAGAAAGTTGGTTTCAAAGGCCTCGAAATCTACAATACTAGCTAGTGGGAGGCCTCTGAATCAATTCCTCACTTCTCCTGCAATATTTTGTGTAAACAAACTCATTTTCACATCTTCAAAGTCCACCTCTTCCAAGTCTATGAAATCATTAAACCAGTCTAGATGCTTTTGGGCTGATATGTTGCCTTCAACATCATATAGTTTGATTCGTAGGTTATAATCTTGAGGTGAATAATTCATTTGAGCAGGCAGTATGAGGGGAGAAAATCTAGATGTCATGGCTACTATGAGGGGTCGGAGTGGATTTTGATTCTGAGTGGGGATCACTATAGGTCTATCAGATGCGGCTAAAATCAGATCTTGGAATCTCTTTTCGTCAAAGATGGTCTCGCTTAAACAAGATTTGGATTTAGTTCTGAATAGAGCTTGCTCAAATTTTACGTCAAACTCAAGGTCTTCAATGCTCGTTACTTCATCCTTGGGTAAGGATAGATATCGATATAGATGCAACACATGGGTTACTAGCTTTTATTTCCTTTTATGTACAAGCTTTTCGGGGTCAAACATAGGGATTGCAGCTTCTAGGCCTGGGTTGCTCCTGGTGTGAATTCTCTTGGGAGCCAGGATTTCTATCTCACACTGTTTGGTGCAACTGGTCTCTTGGTAATGGAGTCACCAGGGAAAAAATAATCTCAGCCAATAAGTTATTTGATCCACTTTCACCCTCATGGATCAAACTAAAGCTTTAAGTCATTTTTTCCAGGGAATATTTTTCAATTTCGTCCCCGGAAATGGCGCCAGAATGTTAGCACTCTGTAAATTTTGTCTGGTTGATAGAAAAATGATAGAGATAATTGTTTCAACCTACTTTAGATTTGGGAACTAGCCTGTTAAACTCAGAGAGGGATCTCTCATGTCACTGGGTATTTCTTTGGCAATCGATGGCTAGATTTAGTTTGTTTTGGGGTTTTTTGATAAATTTGTCGGTAAGAAAGGGGAGGGACACTTAGGGCTATGGAGTCAAAATTATGAAATTTAATGAAAACAATGACTGGCCAGTAGAACTCTCTAGAGGATAAAGTCTAAATGAGGCAATGAATATGAGTTATAAACTGAATTTAAGCAGAGTGTCTGATTACAATTTAAGCAGTCTGATTACAATGGTTGAAACTGAAGCGTTTCAATTTCTAAAACTGACTAAAATGATTACAAGCCAACAGTTTCGGTAAGTGAACCGATTTACAATGATATAAACAAAAACGTTTCATAAACTAGGGACGGATCTCTTTGACTGCTCGGCTTCCTCTTGTGCCATCTGTCTTTCTTTGATATTCTGTTGAACTTGCCAGTTTGGTGACACCTAGAGATTACTTACTGGTCCCTGGAAAACTGCATTTCGTTCTACCCAGCCGCATGATCTCCTTCCACTGTGAGTCAGAAGGAATCTCGTAATCCATCATTTCCTTTATCAGAATCTCTATATCAATGCAAGTAGCGTAAGACATAGTTGGTAGCTCGGTTTTAACTATTTTAAATTGATTCAAAATCTCAAAGTCTGTGGCCAAATATCCCACCAAACTGGGTCCTTTCGGGTTCTCTTCCAGGCCTTCAAATTTTGAATGATACATCCTGCACTGAGTGAGGACAGAATTGTATTCCTCTTGATCGTATAATTTCCCTTTACCATCCCAAAATGGTGGGAGGCCCTTGATAAACAATTGTTCAAATGTATCCTTAAACTCTTGTATACTCTGTTCTATTTTCACAGCTTTGGTTTGAACCGACTTGAGAAAATTGTGCTTAGAGATGATCCTCTTGGCCTAAATGATCAGTACAGTTCTGTCTTTTACCCCAATGGTATAAAGATCAGTAGTGGGCACAAAATTTAGAAAATCAATAGTATTCTGGGCCCATTTCGAGGGCTTTTTCGCCAGTGTCTCATTCACAACAGTGCATCTGCTTTGGGCAGTGATGGCCATACTGTCTTTGTCATTTATAAAATTTAGATAAACCATGAACTTAGCATCTTCAGCAGCAACAACATCCCATATTACATGTTTATCTCCTTGCAACAGTGTTTTTCCCTTCAACCTCGTCTTCATCGTGTTCACCCTTTCTTGCAAATCTTGATTATCCTTTTGGAATTGGACCATATTTTCATATTTCATTTTCATCTCTTGTTGTAGTTTTTCTATGACCTCCTTAAGGCTCTTGATCTCCCCTATCTTTACTTTTACTTGAGACATAACCTGAACCAATCCATCAGTGCTTGATCCAGTTTCTCTAGTAGAAGTTAGAATAGCCATCATGTTTGATTTTGCTGCCTATTCTTGTGACCAACTTTCTTTTTCCTTTTCCAACTGCAATACTTTGGCTTTATAATTTAGTGTTTCCTGTCTGAATGCATCCTTTTCTTTATCTAGAGCATCTAGCTCTGTTGTCTGTGGATGTTTTGTGGTAGACATATTCATCCTCTTCTTCAGGCTTTGGATCATCTTTTCTTTCTCATCTAAAGAATATTTTACCCCTTTAGGGCCTTCAGATTCCAATCTTTTGACTTGAGTATGTCAGGCTTTGCTAGATGCTTTCTCCTGCTTCAATTGTCCATCTAATTTAAGTGTATGGGTTGTTAGTCTTGAAACACTCAAACTCAGACTCGGGTAGTTTGAATATAGCATGTCATTGGCATTTCTGTGGAACTTTACCTTGTCTGGAGCACCAATATTTTCATAATTCAGCTTGATCTCAGATAATTTATCCTCATCTACCACCGCTATGTTAAAAGTATTTCTTTCTACATCCCTGACTGAGAATAGGGAATACTTGTGCTGGGAGATTATTTCTACCTTAAGTAACAAATCTTTTATTTCACTATTGGCCATACTTCCTTTCACAGCATACTGATTCGCTAGATCTTCTTTGGATTGGTAGATTTCCCCATGTGTCTTGCTAAAGACATGTTTCTCGCTGCTGAAAGCCCTTGAGATTCTTTCACTTTGTGGCATGATTTATGTATTAGATTCTTCATTTTTGTTTATGCTCTCCACCATCTCCATGCTCAGTTTCTCTTTGGTCTCTTCCTCCTCCAGGTTTACTATATGTGGGGACTGGGTGATATTCACCTTCTTGAGAACATTTTGTTGACCACTAGTTCCCAAGGCCTCTGAACTGATCCTCTTGTTATAAATACTCATCTTGGGGGCTTTAATAATAAATCTTGGAGGATATTTTTGTGTCTGGATCTGTTGAGGGGATGACTCTATTTTTTGTGTTTGATCAGGTTGCAAAGTGACTTCCATATTTGCACAAGTTTCCAGATTTTCCTGTTTATCGAATCCTTCGACATGCTCATGCTCGTAGGGGCCTTGTTTCCTCATCAATATTCTCTTAGATATGATTTGATGTGGATCATATTTTCTCCCTTGTAACTGTGCAAACCCAAATCCATTGAGCTTGGCCTAAATCTAAGGAAAACAGGATCTAGTCTTTACCACGAAGGGTCTTATTATGAAGGGAAACTTTAAGTTAGATACTTTGTGCGTCTTCAGAAAATGCTTTGTCTCTGAAATGATCCTTTGTCTAATGAAATCTAGGGAAAAGACTCTAGGAGTCAAGAAGACAGGTAAAAGGTAAGGTCCCTCTTGATAACCATATACCCAAATTATAGTAGAATGCATGAACAACATCCAATCTCCTATATTGTCCTCTGGATTGGGTTGTAAATAGCTTTTCATTTCTTCCAAAACCCTTGGTAGGCCCGTGATGAAGATTAGGCTATAAACCCTGGAAATGATATTATTTATAAAAATAAGCATTGTGATCCTTTTGCATTCAGTCGAGATGAATGCAGCTTCAAGGAATTATGTCCTACTTGTTTCTAGGAACATTCTCAGTAAATGTGTGTAATACCTTAAGTGTCTCAGTGACTGGAAATTTACCAATTGATTGTGTACATTATCGGTGATGAAATATTCAAAGATGATACAGACTGACTGACTGGACTCTGACTGAAAAAAGGTCAACTGGAAACCCAACATGACCTCTACTACAAACTTGTCATTATCCAATCCTAGAATTTGACTAAGTATGGAGCAGGACCATTGCACCTCAATAACCATGATGCTTACACTGATAGGTAACGAAAGACACTCAGAATGATGTTTGGGTTTAACAATGGTCTATAAAAATAGGGTTTTGACTTCGGGGGGACATTCTCTGTAGACTGTGATTAGTTTCTCTTCCTAGAAGGGCTCTGACACTGCGGGGGAAGACTCTGATATCTGAGGGTGTGTCGAATTGACGAGCTATCTATTTTACATAAGACCTTTGACCCTAACTTATTCAAAATGACTTTTTCTTCTTGTGAATATTATTCTGCACACTAACTTATGAACTTGGGGAAAGGGAAAGTGACTTTAATGGCATAAGGGGTAATAGAGGCTTGGGCCACTTCGAGGAAGGGTATTCGTTTTCCGACATTGTCTAACAAATTGGCTCTGGATACGGAAATGGGTGAGACTGTTATTTCTGTTTCAAATACATTGGAGTCCCTATCAATTATGGATTCTTCTTTAGAGGTGAGGTCTTGTTGTGTTACAGATAAAATGACAAGATTCATGGCCATGATGAAAAATACTTGTGAATCAGCGGAGGATGTGCGAGACTGGTTCATTGTTGAGCTTTAGTTTCAAATGGAGCATTTGCGCCAATTTTCAAACGTTCCAGTGATTTGAAATATCATAAAATAATGACCAGGGCCCTCCTTTTATACACGCTTTTTGATATCGGGGGTAAGACAAAACAGTTTTGGGTAGACCGCTTTCTGCCCCGATATGCTTATGGTGGTGCCACGTGTCTGAGAGGTGAATCCATGGTATTTTTCCTGGCCCGATCTCGATAAATTATCCACCGCGTTATTTCCTCACCCGATATGACTCCTGACTGTCGATCTAGGTTGTTTTACGATCTACGGTCCATCGGTTCCCATCAACTTTTGCGCCCCCGCTATATTGACCTTTATTCTCCAGATGTGACCCGGTCCTCCAAATTTATCACATCTCCACATTGCTCTAGCCCTCCGCTAAATCTAAAACTTGGCTCCTATCTGAGAATTGTTATGGTGATAATAGTCCTAACTCCTGAAATGTATCTCAGATCAACGGCTGAGAGAGACTTCGGAACTTCATCCTTTGGGTGAACTCATATGTTCTAAATCCTTTTTCGTCGAAGTGGTCAGTGCCGAAGTTGACCATTATTCTGATACAATGACCATCATGTATTGTCCATATCCGATGGTCCTCATTTAACCCAAAAAATATTAACTCAATCCAATGGCTATCAGATATTCAAGTATTTAGGATCTCAGGCCTTTTGCCTTGCTTATTTGATCCTTCTACTTTCCTTGATCCAACGGTCGGGATATTTCCCGAAGTGTTCCTTAGATCAGATGGCTTTCACCTACTTCGAGACACTTTGTGTCTTATCTTGTCCTTCCACTGAACTTGATCCAATGGTCAGGATACTTCCCGAAGTGTTCCTCAGATTGGATGACTCATTTACTCTTCAGGACTCCAACCTTTCTTACTTCTTGTTTTACCTGAAGTGTAAACTCCTCACAACTTTTAACCTGAATGAATTTTGTTCGTTGATCTTGATCTTAGATCAACGAATTGATATGGATGCGATGATACTTTTCCTTGGTTTAAATCCAACGACTCTTCTTTTTCCCAAAAAGTTACCTATGATTGGATGGCTCACGTTTACTTCGAAACTTCGGCTTCGGCTAAAATTCCTTCATGCACATTTCCTTCGATCGATTTTACCCGAAGTGGTCAACATCCGGATGACCATGTGTATGTCACTTCCATGATCTATGGTCCATGGCTTACTCTATCCTTCCACTCAACTTGATCCAATGGTCAAGAATGCTCTCGGAGCATATCAAAGATCAATGATGATTGCGAGGTCCTCACTAGCATGACTTTTAAAACTATTGTCGAGTTCTGCAATGGAAACTGCTTGTTTGGTAGTGGAATTGATTCCAACTGTAGATCTATTGGAGGGTGACGATCGACAGTCTAGATTAATTGCGATATTGGAATTAACACGTTGTTTAATTCTCCCTTCGTGCTCTACAATCAATCCCTACCCTTGATCTGGCACTTTCATATCCAATGGTCATGACTTGATCTAATTGTTGACCAGTCCTCCAACTCTCCTTCTCTTGTAATCTGACGGTCTGGACTAATTGTGGGATTGGAATTAACGCATTTTTTAATTCTCCCTTTGCACTCTGCAATCAATCCCTGCCCTTGATCTGGCGCTTGCGTATCCAATGGTCACGACTTGATCTGATCGTGTTTCTACAATGCTCTTTTCCTTCTGACATTTGATCTCTACATATTGTCTAACATTTTCATTCTCTTCATACTATTTTGACATTTTCATTCTTTGCTAATTATTATACTGTTGACATCAATGAAAATTTCATCAATGATAACTTGTCATCACATTACAATGACATCAACTATTGACATCAATGACAACATATCAATGAAAATATGTCCAACAAATAGATGCATCAAGAACTATCAAAGAATCAGAGAAGATCATCAGTGATTTAAAGTCCCAGCTCCTAGAAGCTAATAGAATTGAAGAATTCATTTTAAAACAACTCATTGATAGAAAACAAGGATGTGAAAAGCTAGAAGTTGAAATTGAGTTGCTAAAATGTCTCAACTTGAAAAATAAAAGAATGGATCAAAATTTTAAAATAGTTCAAAAATCCTAGATGAAATTCTCAGTAGTCAAAGGTCACCAAATAAAAAAACTGGTTTTGGATACACCCAAGACTCAACTTCTACATCACAAGGAATTGTGAAAAGACCAATCAGTTATGAATATGCTCTTAAAAACCCCTTAAGAAGAAAATATAATGAGGCAAGGATGATTCCATTGGAGACCGTCCCAAATAAACAGAAATTAGCATCCCCTACTAAGGAAAAATATGATCGGAACAATACAATCACCAGAAGAAATCCCTCTAATATATCTCAATATATCTTCCTTGGATATTTTTATTCCTACAATAATTTTGGACACAAAGTTGTACATTGTAAAGCCTATAGAAGGCACAATCCAAAAAATGTCCAATGAAGTCAGAAGTTCAATACAAATAAAAGAAACTATAATTCGTTCTCTCCATTACAAGATTGCAATATGGAATGCCTAATATGTAATAGCCATGGACATAAAGCCAGTGAATGTATATTTTTAAAGTATGTCAAAGAGATAAATGTTCCCAACAATAAAAAAGTATGGAGAAAAAAGCAAGTAGAGAAAACATAGTGTAAAGTAGCCCTGTATGCAAAAAACAAAGGATGTCAGTGGTATATAGATAGTGGATGTTATAAACACATGATTGGAGATCAAAGTAAATTTCTCAAGCTAACAAAGAAATAAAAAGTAAAAGTCACCTTTGGAGATAATGTGTCATCCAAGATACTTGGAAAAGGCATTGTTAGCCTAGAGGATAACAAGGACAAAGCAGAAAATGTACTTTTAGTAGAAAATATTAAGCCTAATCTCCTAAGTGTGAGTCAAACATGTGATCAAGGTCAGATACTTACCTTTGATTCTTAGAAATGTGAAATGAGAAGAGAAGATACAGGGAACCTAGTGGTAGTTGCACCAAGAACATCCAACAATGTGTACATCCTTGATATGGAAGGAGAAGAAAAATCTTGTTTAGGTCTAGAATATGAAAGTAGGCCATGGAATAGAAGGTTGGGACATATAAGATTTGAAAAATTAATCAAAGTCAATAAGAAGGAGGTAGTAAGGGATCTTCCAAAGATTATAAAGCCTTCAAATCCTATTTGTAAACATTGTCAAATAGGGAAGCAAACAAGAGTTAGGTTCAAAACAAAAGATCATGCCACAACAAAACCATTAGAACTTATTCACACGGATCTATGTGGACCTACCAGAACTAAAAGTACTAATGGTGAACATTATTTTATGTTGATTATTGATGATTGCATAATATTGACCTGAGTATACTTTCTTAAAGAAAAATCAGAAGCCTTTGAGAAGTTTAAAACATACAAATCCCTTGTAGAGAATGAAACAGATCTCAAAATGAAATTTCTGAGATCGGACAATGGAGGAGAATTCACCTCTAAAGGGTTCCTTCAATTTTGTGAAAATCATGGTATYAAAAGACAATTTTCGACTCCTAGGACTCCTCAATGGAATGGAGTGGTAGAAAGGAAAAATAGAATAGTTCAAGAAGATGCAAGAACCATGCTAAATGAAGCCAAGCTTCTAGAAAAATTCTAGAGMGATGCAATCTACATATAAGTTCGCATACTTAATCGATCTCAGTTGAGACCCAACCATGAAAAAAATCCTTATGAACTATGGCTTGGCAGGCCAACATTTKTAAAACACTTTATAATTTTTGGAAGTAAATGTTACATTAAGAATGATGAAGACAATTTAGGGAAGTTTGATCCAAGATTTGATGAAGGCATAATTTTAGGGTATTCAACTAATAAGAAAGAATACAAATTTTATAATCTTAGACTACTAAAGATAGTGAAAAGTGAAAATGTAAAGATAGATGATCTAAACTAAAACATAGCATATCCCAAGACATATAAAAAATTGATAAAAAAAAAATATCATCAAGAAGATGATGATATAGAATCTCAGCAAGAAGATGATGATAATGAAACACAGGAAAAACAATCATATACTGATGAAGAAGACAATGAAGAAACACCCTTTCCAAAAGCTCCATCAAAAAGAGTTCAAAAGAATCATCCTGAAAGTCAGGTTATTGGAGATAAAAATGCAGGAGTGGAAATAAAAAGGAACATCACCTTTGAATTAGAACCAGCAATGCTATCCCTGACAGAACCTAAGTCATTTAAATAAGCCATCAAAAATAAATATTGGATAAAGGTAATGTATGGCAAATTAGACCAAATAGAGAAAAACTAGACTTGGGAACTAGTTCCAAGACCCAAGGACAAGAATGGGGTAGGAACCAAGTGGATATTCAAGAAAAAACTAAATGAAAATGGGGAGATTATAAATAACAAAGCTAGCTTAGTTTGTAAAGGATATTCCCAAGTGGAAGGTAGTGATTTTGAAGAGACTTTTTCTTTAGTAGAAAGACTTGAGGCCATTACAATGTTCTTGGCATTTGCATGCTTCAGAAATTTCAAAATCTATCAGATGGATGTCAAGTCAACATTCCTTAATGGAACAATACAAGAAGAAGTCTATGTTGAGAAACCAGAAGGATTCATGTTAACATAAAATCAGGACTATGTGTGCAAGCTAAAAAGGCCATGTATGGTCTTAAACAAGACCCCGGAGCATCGTTATCAAGGCTTGATCAGTACCTGCAAAAACAAGGATATAAGAGAGGGACTACTGACAACAACTTATACATCAAAATTGAGGATCAAAAAATGATTGTTGTGGTGGTATATGTAGATGACATCATATTTGGAAGTTATCTTACTATACTAAGAAGAATTTTTGCAACCAAAATGAAAGAATAATTTAAAATGTCTATGTTGGGAGAACTGTCCTTCTTCTTAGGTTTACAAGTAAATCAAATAGAAAAAGGAATATTCATTTCCCAAGCCAAATATATCAAGGAAATGTTAAATAAATTCCAAGTGGAAGACATTAAACCTATGAGTACTACCATGGTCACTGGATGTAAACTAAGCCTAGAATATGACTCACCAAAAGTGGATCAAACGATGTACAGATCAATGGTTGGAAGTCTGCTCTATTCAACAACAACAAGAATTGACATCATGCAAGTTGTAGGACTTGTGGAGAGATTTCAATACACACCTAAAGAAACTCACTTAAAAGCAGTAAAGAGAATATTCAGATATCTTAAAATCACCTTAGAACTTGGATTATGGTATCCAAAAGATAAAGACTTCAATCTAACTGCATACACTAATGCAGATTGGGTCGATAGTATAGATGATAGAAAAAGAACCAGTGGAGGAGAATTTTTCTCAGGAAAATATCTGGTAGCATGGCTAAGTAAGAAACAAACATCCACATCACTATCTACAATAGAGGCAGAATACATTGTTGTTGCACACAAGTTCTTTGGATGAAGCAAACATTAGAAGATTTACAAATAAGATATGATAATCCCATTACTATTAATTGTGATAATACTAGTGCCATAAGAATCTCTAAAAATACAGTAATGCATTCTAAAAACCAAACACATCCCAATTAAATACCATTTCCTAGGAGATCATGTTACCCAAAAATTGGTTAAAATAGTGTATGTAGACACCAAAAAACAAATTGCAGACATATTCACAAAACATTTCCCCGGGAGTACTTTTGAAAATCTTTGACAGAAATTGGGAGTAATTCACAAACCTCATTAAAACCATAAAAAGTGTATCATAAGAAAAGGGGTACATGGTTAAGGGGAGAATTTCCATAGGGGGAGTGAAGAAAGATCCCCTCTGTCATTGTTGTCAAAGGGGGAGGAAATTGACAAACAACAGAAATAAAAATATTTCAAAAATAAAAGCTTGCCATCAATGCCAAAGGGGGAGAATGTTGGACACAATAGTACGATATTGTCATTGATGTCAACAGGGTGCAGAAGAATCCAGTATAAACCCAAAGTTCAAAAGGAAGAACATTAATCGAAGCTCAGAAGGGAAAGTGCATTTCAAAAATGATATCGGGATTGAAATCTACATTGTAAAGCTACAAAATAATCAAGGAAGAATCATGTCCATTGATATAGTTCTCGGGAAAATATTGGACCGTCAAATCACATAGAAGCCAAAGCCTACATAGAAGAATCTTGTGTGAAGGATCATGGAAATATAATCATTCAAATTTTAGGATCAATTACAACCATCATATGAATTAGAACCACTGATCAAAGCCAAGTGGAAGGATAGTGCAAGTTTTAGGACATTGGAGATAAGGCAAGGGAACGAACTCACAAAGTCATGAAATTCTGCTAGTCATTAGATCAAGGAGGGACTTTGGATGAATTCTCGACCATCCGATCGAGTTTAGTGGAAGGACAGTGTAAGCCACAAATATCCCAGAGTCTTGGATTAAATGAACCACGGTCAATCATTGATTTGGAGTGAAATTGTTGGAACCGTCAGATCACAGTAAAGGAAAGGAGATGATCAAGTCCGACGCTGACCACTACGGTGAAAATAAAGAAAGAACATGTAATTTTACTCGAATTCTAAAGTCCCTAAGTCACGAACTTTCATCAACCATTGATCTGGAGTAAAATATTGGAACCGTCAGATTGCAGTAAAGGAAAGGAGATGGTTAACTCTGACATTGACCACTTCGGAGAAAAGGGGTCTAAAACATGTAAGTTCACCCAAAGGTCGAAGCCCTAAATTCCCAAAGTGAATGAGGGCCATCAGATATGGGAAATGCATGGTGATCATTGGATGAGGATAGGTGGGTTCAATGTGTTATAACCCTAAAATGCACCATACAGGTTTACCTGGCATCAGGCCAACTCACGCCTCTTCCTAGCCAAAGCCATGCTGAGTAATTCCTCAAAAAACCACTTAAAACAAGAAACCCGCGCCCTAACTTCTCACTGGGCGCGGGCAACCGCTTGCTGTCCTTTTACTGCACGCGGGCATCCGCGGGCTAGCCCAAAA
>SNQJ01S0111190.1:11251-29512 GCA_010110895.2 Picea sitchensis | reverse complement strand
CCTTGTGCTCTTCCTTCGACTGGATTTCAAAGTCCCAAAATAGGTCAACATGACCAAGATTATCCCAAAACTTGGTCGAGGTCCAACAAGAAGGAACGTTGAACTAGATAGGATCTGGACTTTGTCCCGATTTATCTTAAGTAAACCAATACTTGCAATACATTAAAAATCTAATCAAAAATCTTAGATCTGATCAACTTAAATTGAGAATGAAAGAAAGAGGCATCAGAATGAGTTAAAACAAAATCGATCCATATCTATGATTGATTTATGAAAATCCCTCTCACTAAATTGAAAATATTTCATGATAATGTATGAATCATAATGGAGGAAAAAAATGTTATTATTTTTAATTTAAATGAAGAGGTGAAATGGTCTAAATAAAGGGACACAATGCTTCAACACTCACACCAGTTGGAAGGCTATATAAGAAAGAAGGAACTGTGAAGAAGAAGTGTCTCTGCAGTCCAAATGAGTAGATCAAAAGCAGAAGCAGATTCCAAGAAGTGAAACTAATGATATTGATGCAATGAGGGTGGAAGGGAGGAGCACGAAAATATTAATATCCTTTACAAAAGTGTAAAAATAGGGAGTTGGTTCTTCCTAGGGTTGGATCCCTCAAAACACGAAGTTGGTGCTTCCTAGGGTTGGAGCCCTAAAAACAGGGAGTTGGTGCTTCCTAGGGTTGGTGCCCTAAAAACAAGGGAGTTGATACTTCCTAAGGTTGGTGCCCTAAAGAAGGGGATTTGTGTCTCTAATAGTTGGTGCTCTAAAGAGGATTGGTGTCCTTCACAGTCTCAAATTATTTATAAACCTTGTAATTTATGTTAATTATATTTATAATTGATTTTAAATACAAGTCCATTGTTGATATATTGTGGTGATTTATAAAATAATATTAATAATAGTTTTAAAAGGTAATACTGATTGACCCCCCCCCCTCAGTATTCCAACATAAAGGGGTTCATGGACATAGGGGAAACAAAGGATGACAAGAGGATCGTATGAGAGAATGAATAAATTAGTGAAAAAGGAAGGGAGGCACTAAGGATGCAATAATACGGTATACCAGAGGAACAATATGAGTTTGGAGAGATACGTAGAGGAAGGAGGTACAAGAGGAAAAAAACTAGGGCTAAGAAAGTAGAGTCACGCAGTGAGCTAGAGGGGAGAGAACCTTGAACACTAGTCGGAATTGTGGAGATACCATATATAGGAGGAGAAGAAGAGGAGCTCCAGTTGTAATATCCCAAGGTCGAGCCCCGGTTGTAATTGTGTATTGTAAACCTGTTTGATAGGCTGGTGAGCCAAGTTATTATAAGCTAGGAGGCTTATGATATGATTAGGCCAATGAGCCTAGATGAAAAATCCAATGAACTTATTTTTGTATGTGTAACAATAATATCATTAATATAATACATCACTGCATGTAGATAGACCACGATAAACTAGGATGGGGGACTAATATCCACTAGGAAGGGAAAGGGAAGGGGCTAAGAGGCTAGGGAAGGGGGTTAATCTTGAGGGATAATCTCCAAAGGAATATTATAACATATTCCTAAAAGGATAAGGTTTGTACATAACCTTTTATCCTAAGTTATTTTGGGAAGAGGAATGAATTCCAAGTGGAGGGGAAGAGAGATCCTAGAGAGCCATGTGTCATCCAGGACACATGCAAATATATGTGGAGAATTCATTTTTTTTTACAACTTGTCCCCATTCACTCACGCACTGAGCATGCACGCATTCATGATTTTTCCACCATTGTTGAACCCTCTGCCATTGTGAACCTTTGTAAATGCACGCTCTAGTATTTTGTTGAGCCCGTACCTTGTCTTACCTGAGTTTTATTGCTACCTTCACCTATGTCCTTAATCGATATGTTGTTGTTGTAGACACCTTACTAGGTTGGATTAGGATCTAGAATGAAGAGGTAGGTTTCCAGGCCCATGGATGGAAGAAGAAGGTTACCAGGCCTATGAGCTACTCTCTCTAGGTGAGAGAGTTTGTTTTGATTGAAGAAGTAGGTTCTCAGGTCTGTAAGAAACTCTCTCAAGTTGAGAGAGGTTGTTGGGGAAGTGAGTTCTTCTAGAGGGAGCCCAACAACATCTATATCGCTCTGATAATTCTTGATCTGGCCAATTGTTGAAGCCCTGGAAGGGAAGTGGAGTAGTTGATGGATTGTTGGACAGTGAAGGTGAGAACTTCCTGGGTTGGGACAGGCATGTGGGGAATGAGCAGATGTGAGATATGTGTGTAAGTTGGATCCTTGGATGAATTCCTTCCTATTGACTGCACAATTTCATGTTGTCCCTACCTAGCCTAGGAATCCCTTTTCCCGGGTGGATTTTAGTACCATCTCGGGGGTGACCCACTTTTGAGAGTGATGAGAAGCGTGGTCTATGGCTAGGAGGTTTGTGGAAGGTTTGCACATATTTGGTGTACTTCAATTAAAATATAAGTACCATTTTCATGTTTGGTTACATGTTTTGTATTTATATATGTTTTTATGTTTATGGGTTTTGCTTGTGAATACTACATGTATGCTTTTACTGTTATTTTTGCATTATGTTGTGTGATAGTAGAATGTAAATCATTTTTTAAATTTATATGTATTATGTCTTCTGCAAATTTTAATTGAGGCATAGTCCAGTAGGCCTCTAAGGCTGGAATTTACAAAAGATCGGTTTCAGAGTTTGAACAAATCAAATTTTTGGTAGTGTGGTCCGACCTAGGTGGTCGGGGACATTACAAAATGGTATCAGAGCCAGGTTTTCAACACTGAGCATGAATTGGGACGTATAAGTGGTTATTGAAACAAAATTAAAGTGGGAATGGTTTTCGAGAGGGACAAAATTCAGATTTCAGAGTGTTCCTGAGGGCCAAGGGAGCATCAAGGGAACACCTTGGCTGAGTGCAGAAGCTCAAGAGGTATAGTGGTTCAATAAAATCTGTAGAGACAAGAATCCACCACAATCATGGTATTGGGCCATCAAGTTTAAGTTGGGGTTGTGGGATCTGTTTGAGAGAAGGCTGACCCTTTGCAACCGTCAGATCTCAGAAGAGGAGCACGGTGGTTAAGCATCAAAGTCCTTTGGGACTTCTCTTCTCCGATGGTTTGCAGTTACTTGTCGTAAAAGAGACAAAAGTGTTGAAACTCCAAAGAACCGAAGTGGATATATGTCGTAGATCAAGGGGAGAAGTTCCTTACCGTTGGATATGGCCAAAGATGGATCAGATTTGTTTGATCAAGCCAAGAGTAGGAGGAAGGGATCAATGGTGAAGAGATGATCCCAACCGTCAGATCAGCGAGTGAGTGAATGTGAGCCATATATCGAACAACAGTTTAGAGGTTCGACACTCTAGAAGGAACAAGTCCTCAAGCTTCCAGGAGGAAAAATCCCCGAAGTCCCGAACTCTAGAGTTAATCTGAACCATTCATCCTCAAGGACACATGCCCGAAGATTAAGAATGTTCAAAACTTCGATAGTTTGGGGGTTGTGTGGTGTTCAACATCAAAATCCTCCGAAGTACTGGAGTCCCAAAGTGTTGGGTATGATGTGGTAATATGACATCACTTGGGGTGATGGGGACCTACCTAGGTCCACAATGTGTCACTCAACGGTGGGGCCATGTGTCACCACTTTGATGGGTTACATCTGTACTTCATGGGCCCTGAAGTTTAAACCATTTGAAAGTTCGACATTCGGGGAAAATTGTTGGAAAAACTTCCGAACCTCCGAAGTCTCGAAGTCTCGAAGTCCCGAAGTTCTGAAATGACATGGCGGTGACATCACCTTGGGGTGATGTGGACACACATGATCCATGCCATGTGTCAGTGTATTTTGAGCTTTTGAAAGGCTAATTTGGTAGGTATATTTTGACATGTTTCACCCCTTGGATTGGGCCATGTGTTTGCTTCTAGTGTTCTACCACGTGGCACCAAGTCCTCCAGTCTGGAGGCTTAGCACTCTAGAGGAACTTGGTTGAGGGTTTCTAAAGTGGGAGGACTCCCGAAGGCATGAAGGCCAGATTCCATCTATATCATAGATCGCAGAGGAAACACGAAAACAAATTTGATAGTCCAGATATTTGTCACTCTGGTATATCCCAAGGAATAAGCAGTTGAGGTTGGAGACTCATGGAGGCCCGAAGTCCAAATTCCATGTAGACTGTTGATCACAAAAGGTGTGTGGCACTAAATGAAGCAGTCCAGAGATTGGGCACTCCGGAAGGTTCAAGAGTATGGAAAGTCCATAACTCCTGTAGCCCAGAGTTCTATAATAAATCCCAGGCTTTGGTTGCTAAGGAGTCGTGGACCGTAGATCCACCCCACTTCTTGAGTTCGCCAATTCGACACTCCGGGGAATTGGAAGGTTGGGGTTGCAAAAACCTCTGGAGACAAAGCTCTAGAGCGTCGAAGTGTTAAATCCCTGAAGGAACACCTTTTTAGTACTTCACCAATTCAGAGTTCAGAAGGATCACCAAGTAATGAGGTATAAACCTCTGAAGCCTGAAGCTCTGAAGCAACAGAGCCCCGAAGCTCCAAGGATGTACTGTGTAAGGATTCGTCAGTTCGACGTTTGGGAGAAGTAAAGCATGAAGTAGAAGGAGCTTCTGAAACCCGAATCTTTTGAGCCCCAAATCTCTCAAGGCTCTAAATAAGCGCCTAACAATTATTACTGGGTCACAGCCCGTGGTCACATGCTTTTGGGGGGCGAAGGAAAGGGGTTAGCGCCCGAAATTTTGTTTTAAGAACATAGAAAGGGCTTAGAGAAGGATCCCATGGGGTTTTTGTTTTTTACAGAACTACACATAAAGAGGTAAATATGGCATGTAAACCTGAAGAGAGGATCCATCAAGGATCCAAGATCCAATTCAGATCTAAGAAATAAGAACAATTGTGCAAATATCACCTCCCAGGAAGCACCATTGTTCAAACAGTCATAACTTCCTTCTTAAAGCTCAGAATAGAGAAAGGGACTAGTCATTGGAAAGGTCTTGAACAATAGAAGATAACAGTTCACCCAGAAATTGGTTCTGGACAATCAATTTCTCAGGAAAACATCAGGAATAATTTTGATATTTTAATGAATCAGAATGGTTCATTTTTTCATGAAAATTATTGAGAACAATTAGCCTGAGAAAGTTCTATTGGTTGCACATTTTTAGAGGAGTTAACAGTTGTCATAAAATAACAGAGTTATCACAGAGTGCAGAGATATGGAACATTCACAAGAGGCTTATAATCAAGAAGATGTGATTAGAATAATGGATGTTCATTTGGGAGTTTAAGGAACAAACTCCAATGGGCATGGATAAGGAAAGGATGAAGACATAAATATGGTTGATACCATCAGAAAATTGCAGACAGATGTCCAAAGTCATAAGGTTGATAATGTAAGGCTTATGAAGGACAAGGGGAAGTAGGAAGACTTCAACATGAAGTTAATAAAGAGTCTGAACATAATTGAAAAGAAATTGGATGATGGGAGTGGCTGCAACAAATTAGGAAGACACGGGTCCCCCGATGAGAAAAGAAAATCAAGGAGTGTTAGTAGACACCACCAACACTCTCAACAGAATTCTAAAAGGGGAACACATAGTATATCAAGTTCATTCACTTCCAGGAAGCATAAGAGTTTTGGGTGGATGAATTGAAAGGATATTTTTAGAACTGTTGAAGTATGTCTCCTTAATTAAGGATGAGACAGTTAAGATCCAGAGATACCTGAGTGGGATTCCATCTTTCATCAGTGATAAAATTCAGTATGATGATTCTAAAACTTTGGAGGACATGGGAAGAAGTGTACCAAGGATCTATGTATCCCTAGAAAACAAGCAATCAGAGTTTCGATCACACATGATTGAAGTAGAAGGTATGATCAATAACCATGCCTTTATTATTTTAATTGATTCAGGAGCTGGTCATAGTTATATAGATCCCAAGGTAGTGGAAATGTTTCTATTCCCAAGAAGCGAACATGGTAAATATTGGTTGGTATAGTTGGCTACATGAGCCAAAGGAAAATTTGTTGAGTTGGTTAAGTCGTGTCTAGTGGACATGAATGGGCTGAGTACCAAGGCATACTTGAACATATTGCCTTTGGGTTTATATGACTAATTAATCGTTATGGATTGGTTGGAACAACACTGTGGTGTCTTAGACTATCATAATAATGAATTCACTTGCATGGATGAAGAAGGAAATCTGAGGACAACCCAAGGAATTCCCAGGGATATAGCTATCAGATAAATTTCAGTAAGGCAGCTGAAGAAATGTTTCAAAAATGGATGTCAAATAATTATATGCAGCTAGCAAAGGAGGAATATGTGCATCCTTATAGTATGTTATAGATTGGTTATGCAAGTCAAGTTTAATACTAGTGGGAAAAGAGAAGAGAAGGGTAAAATAAACCTCAAGTACTAAGGTAATCAATTAGGAAGGGATTGAAGTAGTTCAGTTGGAAAGTAAATGGATGCTGAAGAATCCAAGGTCTATAAAACAACATGTTTTGGAATTGTAATTTGTCCAAGTATGAGTCGGGATAGATAGATCCAAAAAATAAATAAAATCTGAAGGTTAATATCAGCTTAATATTAAGATTGAAAAGCAAAGGTATCCAAGAGTGGTTTGACTAGAGAGTGTTCAAGTAAAAAATAATCATGCATGGTGATTACAGTGAGAGCACGAGAAGATTCATAAATCCGGGAAGAATTGAAGACTTCTGGGTTCAACGAGGAAAATTGATACAAGGAGAAAGAAGTTGCTACAATTACTATAGCAGCAGTTATTCCATGGCTTGTTGGGACAACCATAAAGAGAGAATGCTTGCATCTTGCAAGTGTTGCTTATTGTTATGATCCAAATACTCAAACTATCATAAAATAACAGAAGTACACACCATGTACATAATGTCAACATGGAGCACAACTCCAATATAGATAAGTTACACAATAACTCCTTAATGAATAGGGGAACCCCCTCCAAATAACCAATTACCTTTCATAGTTCCATTTCCCCTTAATAATGAATACCATATCTCTTGTATATAGCTATTCACACTTGCACATGAGGCCCCTTTATCACTAGGCCGACCTTATTACATATGTATTTACACATTATATGTACATTTAGGCCCATATATGCCCCCCCTTAGGGTCATATCATATACATTTAGTCATATATATGCCACCCTTGGGTCATAACACTGATAATGTTGTTGCATATGTAAAGAAGCAACATAAAACTAAAGTGTTGGTTATAAGTCTGATAAAGAGGCATGAAAGCTTCTATTGTCATTAGCTAACCAGGTGACATCAAATTTATTTAATGGCAACTATGCAGGTAAGTATTTATTGGGAAATTATGTTGCATAATTGTCAAAGGGGAATTTAGGTGAGAATTTCCCCAGATAGAATTTTATAATACACAATATGGTATTATTTAAATGCATTAACATGAATAATATATCACTAGGTGTGGTAAAGGATAGAGGCATGTTATAGTCATCAAATCTTTTATCTTTAGAATCCACACACTGACATAGTAACATGTCATGTTATTTTGGTTATGGGGTAATAACCAAAGAAATACAAGATAAGAACTTGTTATAGGAATGATGCTAGGAAAACTAGTCATGCATGAGACCAGGACATGGTTGGATATGGAAATTGTAACACCATGTTTCCCCCAGTTTGTAAATATAACTATATTATCCAAAAAACTATGGAAAACTCAAAGGTGTGAATGTTTGATTTGATGGACCTTTGTATAAAAGGTCGATGAATGTAAATTCTGTTATTTTAATAGAAAATGGATACGTGTTTCATGACTGCTGGAAATGCGATGTGCTAAGAGTGACCACGAATGCTATGAAAATGTGGTGGAGGGGACCAGGAATGGTTGTGTTAACCTCCACCAAACCAGTACTTTGTTGGATTTAATTTCTCAGGATCAGAACAACCCTCTGACCCAGGAATGAATTACAGTCGAGCTGGTAGGTGGGAAGACCTACTCAAGATTTAATGAGGGGATTGGGCAGACTGCCCATCTGTAAGGCTTCTAGACCTAACCACGAACTGGAAATTAGGGCCACATGCAATCTTGTTGGGAAAGGCAATAAAGGAAAGCGTGGGGGTTAGAGAGGAAATCTATGAAAAGTGCAGAGACGAGAGACAGAACTCTCGGATTCAAGGAAGAACAGTGAAAAGAGTGTGTTCTGATCGCGATAAATAGAGATTGAGTTGAGAGGAGAGTCATCTTTGTCCCTATCTATTTCTATGTTGGAAGAAGAGATTCAATATGAAAGCATTGTGGTCTATCTCGGGGGTGGCTAGTGGTAAATCCGTTAGGAGTGACTGAGCCTATGGTTGGGTGGAAACAGGCACCCCTTCCAGCAATTACTTCACGTTATCTGGTTCTGATAAGTGTTTCCATACTTTATGCATTGAATTGGGAATTAATAGTTGCATGCATGTTTTTACTTATCTGTAAATGGTTCTGCATTGAAAAGGTTAAATTATGTATATACGTTGGTTTCCTTGAGGACTTATGCTTCTTCTTTTCCTGTATGCTCCATTTTAACTCTCGAAGGTGTTTTCCCCAGGGAGCTACCTCACATCTCTGGAATTAGAGAAAGCCTCTTGGCACTTCTACCGTCTCGATAACCTCACAAGTTTACATCACCTAGTTTCATAATTTAAGGTTCTAAGAACTAGGAAGGTGTTTCCTTCAAACAAATAGTTTGAGATACCTTGAACTTTGCCCACATCCTTAACTAAAACTTGGCTAAGAGTAGAGTGCACAACCTGAGATTCATCTGAAGGTGCATGTAACCTGGGTCCGGGAGCCTTGTGCTAAGGCCGAAAGGAGCTAGTTCAAAATGGTTTTGGAGTTTCGGGAGTTCGATGTCTGGAATGTCAAACTTCACGATAGTCAAAGTTACATGAACTCCCTGAGTAACAAGAGACATAGATGAATCAAGAACCTGACTGAGGAGATGAATGAAAACCGTTCATTGGGAGAAAAACCTATCTCATTCATCAGAACGACTCAAAGACCCACTATAGTTAACGAATCCAACACCAACCGCTCGATTAGATCGATGGTTGGAAATCATTGCGGATCATGAAGGTGAAATTAGCGGACATTCTAGTTCATGGCCCACAATCAACCAACACCATTGATCTCATTAGATATGGAAGATCAATGAACACGATTAGACAGAGTCGGGTGAGCACTTCCCAGATTGCGGAGATTGGGCCCCGCAATCATTGTGAACCGTCAATCTGTGAACGAAGATCGATGGTGGGGAATCATTGCAGAGCGCAGAGGTGAAATTAGTGGACGTGCTAGTTCACGGCACGCAATCAACCACCATCGTTGATATCGTTGGAGATGGAAGATCAACGACCATGATAAGACAAAGTCGGGCAAGCACTTCCCATATTGCGAAGATTAGGCCCCGCAATCGTTGTGAACCATCGATCTGTGAACAAAGATCGATGTTGGGGAATCATTGCGGAGCACATAAGTGAAATTAGCTGACATGCTAGTTCATGGACCACAATTCACCAACGTCGTTGATATCATTGGGATGGAGGATCAATGACCATGATTAGACCGAGTTGGGTGAGTACTTTTCTGATTGCGGAGATTGATCCCTCCTATAAAGAGAGATCACGTCGGGGCCTCGCAATCACTGTGAATCGTTGATCGATGAAAAAATCAGTATTGGCCAGATCATGATCATGAAAACCTAAGTGACGAGGGCACATGTCACCCCTGACCTAGCTACATGTCATCCCATGACACACGCATACCTCACCCATGTGGTTGGTGAAATGACTGGGATTCTGAGAGTTCATGACTTTGAGACTCCGGAGGATTCGAGGTGCTTCAAAAATTCCTAAAGTGTCAAAGTGCTAGAGTAGATCCTGGCCATTAGCACAGGAAGGAACATCACAGTAGATCATTGAATTTAGATAAGAACACTCCAGAGGAACACGAGGAGTGAAGTTTTGAAGTGTTGAAGTCCATTGGAACCGTCCATTGGGAGGGGGACGTGTGGCGCTCGATCTGTAACTCCAGGTACCGAGTACTTCGGAGAAAAAATGCATTGGAATTTTTGAAACTCCTGAATGTTGAAGTCCCGAAGTGGACCACAACCGTTGATCATGAAGGGACGTGTGGAACTCGATTTGTAACTCTAGGTATGGAGTACTTCAGAGGAAAATGGCATTGGAATGTTTGAAATTACCGAACGTTGAAGTCCCGAAGTGGATCACAATCATCGATTACGAGGGACGTGTGGTTCTCGATCTATAACTCCAGGTATGAAGTACTTCGGGGAGAAAAGAGTTTGGAACGTTTGAAACTCCCGAATGCAGAAGTTCTGAAGTGAATCAGGATCGTCGAAGTCCCTGAGGACACGTGGCGTCATATTGTGAACTTCATAGATCTGCCATTTTGGAGGATTTGCACAGTGGTTCTCTTGGCGTCTAGTCATATCCTATGGTCATATGTAAGTATATATGGATGGAATAACCCAAAGAAATTTGGAGAGGATATATTCCCACTCTGAGCTCAGTTCGGAGCATGAAAACTGTGGCTGAAAAAATATGGAAGATAAGAATGAAATAGAGACCTCGAATGAGGGTATTAATTTTCTTAAGAAAAACAAAAATTTTACACCCCATCATGGGTGTGTTACAAATTGGTATCCAACACTTGGCTTGCTTGGGCTCATGGACGAGTCACTTAAAAATCATGTTTAAAGAAAATATTAAGGGTGACTCCCTACCTTACCTCTTTCCTAAAGAATCTGATTAGACTATTACTAAAGAAAATAATTAAAACTTTCTATTGTGTGTGTGTATTTAAGAAAAATGATGTGTTTCTCATGAACTACTAGAATGTTAGCTAACAGTAAGTGTTTTTTCAGCACTCCAACAGTCAGTGAATTACAAGAAATCATAATCATAAAGGATGGCGACGCACCATGAAGTGGGGGAGGGCTTCCACAATAGAGACGAGGATTATGGTGAGAGGAGGGCGGTGGAGACCCCTCCGGATCTAGCTAAAACTGTAAGGATCCTTATGGTCGAATTATAGAGTTCCAAGGCTGAAACCGAGAGATTGATAAAGGAGCAAGAGAAACAAATGGAAATCAATGCAGTCTTGCTACAGATATTATCTGATATACAGAGGAAGTTGCAGTATGGACCTGCAACCAGCCATGTGGACCGACGACATACAGAGAGAAGTCAAATTCCACTTGAAATATGAAAATGTGGTCCCATAAGTTGCCACACGGGGAGAAGTTTCTCAAGAAAGGCCCAACCTGGAGGCAGGTGATTCTCATCGGGAGAGTCCTCTGGAAAAGGAATGGGAAACTCCAAGGGATATTCTAGTAGAAAAACTAGCTCACATTCTTAGAAGAAAGGAAAGAAGCGAAATAAATCCAAAAGTCGCGACCCTGAAGAGTTCAAGAAATCCAAACCAACCTCTTTAAATGGAGAGATTTATAAGGGGGAAGAGGTATAATATTGGCTTCTTGGTTTAAAGAAGTACTTCAGAGTTCATGATTATTCTGAAAACTTGAAGGCTCAAATAGCCATCTTCAACCTGAATGGAAAGGTTTCCATGTGGTGGGAAGATCTTAAGAATGTGAAAAGAATCCATGAAAAGGAATTATCATGGAAATAGTTTGAGAAACACTTCAAGAAGAAGTATCTGTCAGAGAAATACTTCGACATGAAGACTAAGGAGTTCTATGAACTCAAGCTAGGACAACTCAACATAGAGGAATATATCAATAAATTCCTTGAGTTGTTGAGGTATGTCCCCTACATAAAATATGAAAAGGTAAAAGTCCAATGATTTATCAGTGGGTTACCTCAAACCTACCAGAAGAAGATTGATTTTGACGAGCCAAAGACCTTATAAGACACTATCCGGAAGGCAAGGTATTGTTATGAATAGTTCAGGCGTCAGACAGAACCTCGCGAGGACTAGAAGAAGAAGAGTAGTTCGGGGTTCAAGAAGAAGGGATTTAAATCCTCAAGGTTCAAGCACTATAGGAAGGATTCAAGGATGAGCCTTCCTACTCGAAGTGTGTACCAGCAGAATTTCCCCTCCCATAGTGGAAATAAACCTTTTGGATCAGCCCCAGGAAAGACTGATAACCCAAAGACGGAACCCTTGAAATGTTGGGGTTGTGGAGAAGAAAATTTGTTGAGGGATTTCCCATACCGAAAACAGAACTATAGGATAATTTACAAGATCCAAGAAGCTACCATAGTCAATGATGTGGCTAGGAGCATGCCACGGATTTATGCAGCTTTGGATAATAAACAAGTTGACCACCAAGCTTCAGTGGTGGAGATGGAAGGTATGATCGCCAACCATCTAGTTTCTATTATAATTGACCCTAGTTCTAATTTGAGTTATGTGGCCCCTCAGACTGTTGATAAGTGTAAATTGAAACCAGTTAGACATGTTAAGCCATGGTTGGTACAACTAGCCACTGGAACCAAGAGAAAAGTAATAGAGGTATTACCAGCTTGCCAATTCATCATGGATGGGTTTCCCACCCAAGTGACCCTTAACATACTTCCCCTAGGACCTTATGACTTATTGATTGGTATGGATTGGTTTGATTCTTATAAAACTAAGTTGGAATGTTACCATAAGACTTTATAATGTGTAAATGAAGAAGGGGGAAAGATGACCCTCCAAGGGATTCAGAAACCTGTCTCAATGAGACAAATATCAACCCTTCAAATGAAAAAGTATTACAGAAAGAAACGTTCTCTATATGAAATACAAGTGTTGGAGTCTATTGAGGATGAAAAAATGAATCTAGAGGACCACCCCATATTAATAGAGTATAGAGACGTGTTTCTATAAGACGTATCGGGTCTACCTCCGAGAAGAGACATTGACTTCTCGATAGAACTTACACTGGGAGCAATGTCAATGTCTAGGACACCCTATAGGATGAGTACACCCAAGCTAGTTGAGCTCAAGCTACAACTAAAGGAAATGATGGACAAAGGCTACATCTGGCCCAGTGTGTATCCATGGGGAGCACCATCCTTATTGTGAAAAATAAAGATGGCATGCTCTGATTGTGCATAGATTATAGACAACTCAATAAAACAACCATAAAGAACAATTATCCCTTACCAAGAATTGATGACTTGTTCAACCAATTAGGGGGTGATTCCATTTTCTCAAAGATTGACTTGAGGTCTGGATGCCATCAAGTCCTAATCAAGGATGAAGACATCCATAAAATGGCCTTTGGGACAAGGTATGGTCACTATGAATTTGTGGTGGTGCCATTTGGACTAACCAATGCCCCCGCCACTTTTATGTGCTTGATGAACAATGTACTCAACAAATTCCTAGACAGATTTGTATTGATTGTCAATGATGATATCCTAATATACTCCAAGAACAGAGAAGAGCATGAAGAACATCTTAGACTTGTACTTCAAGTACTAAGAGAGAATCAACTCTACGCTAAGCTTATCAAGTGTGACTTTTTCCAGAAGCAAGTGCATTACTTGGGCCATGTTATTTTTGAAGAAGGGGTGGTAGTAGACCTTGACAAGATCAGATCTATTATGGAATTTCCTACCCCAAAAGATGTATATGATATCAGATCCTTTATGGGCTTAGCAGAATATAATAAAAGGTTCATAAATGGATTTTCCAAGATTGGTTGTCCAATCACTGCCCTCCAGAAAAAGGGGGTTAAATTCACTTGGACATCAGAATGTGAAGAAATATTTCAGGAACTAAAATACCTTCTGATCCATGCACCCGTGACGAAGATTGCAGAACCTGATAATGACTTCCTCATGTGTACATATTCCTATAAGGAAGGACTCGAAGGAGTCCTTATGCAAGAGGGATGTGTAATTTTCTATGCATCCAGGAAATTGAATGAGAATGAAAGTAATTATGTGACCTGTGATATAGAGTTGGATTCCATAGTGCATGCTTTAAAAATGTGGAGGCATTACCTCCTGGGTAGGATATTTTTACTTATGACAGACCATTGTGGGTTGAGGCACCTGTTTTATCAACAAAAAATCAATGCTAGACAAGCTAGGTGGATGGCTCTCCTTAGTGAGTTCGATTTCAAAATAAAACACATCAAAGGAAAGGAAAATAGGGCAGTCGATGCCCCTAGCAGAAGTGTGAAAACAATTCTCCTGGAAGCAGTAAGCGCCTATGAAACGGATGTCAAGGAAAGAATCAGGAATGCACAAGAAACAGATACATTCTTCAATACCGTGACCTCATACCTAATGAAAGAGCCTACAAGGATAAAGTATGAATGCTATCAGATGCTCGATGAAGGCCTACTGACCTATAGAAACAGATTGTATATTCCAATTTGTGATGAATTGAAGAGGTTCATAATGGATGAACTACACAAGAGACCATATATTGGTCACCCAAGATATCATAAAATGATCACGGCCACTAGGAAACAATTCTATTGGCCTGGACTGAAAAGGGACATAGCCGACTATCTAGCTAAGTGCCTAGAATGTCAGCAAGTTAAGGCAGAACACTGGCACCCAGTAGGGTTGTTAGAGCCTCTACCAATTCTAGAATGGAAATGGGAAACCATTTCCATGGATTTCATCACCGGATTACCAAGATCGACTAAGCAGAATGATGCCATCATGGTAGTGGTGGAAAAATTGAGCAAGTCTGCTCACTTCATTCTTTTCAAGTCGACTTGCAAGGCGATAGATATTGCCAACATCTTCATGAAGGAGATATTTAGACTGCATGGCATTCCTAGAGAGATTGTATCTGACAAAGACACAAAATTCACTTCAAGCTATTGGAAATCCTTGACAGATGGTATTGAGACTAAATTGTTGTTTAGCACAACCTATCACCCCCAAAATGATGGATAGATAGAAAGATTAAACCAAATATTAGAAGACATGTTAAGGATGAATGTAATGCATCAGCCTAAGAAGTGGGAAGACTATCTTCCATTGTTAGAATTTTTCTACAACAACGGTTATCAAGAGTCACTAAAGATGAGCCCTTTTGAAGCCCTCTATGGTAGACAGTGAAAAATTCCCATCAGCTAGAGTAATCAAGTGGATAGAATTTCAATTGGACCGAACATGCTGAAAGAAATGGAGAAACAAGTGATTCAGATAAAACAAAATATGAAAATTGCTCGGGATAGACAGAAGAGCTACGTCGACCGAAAGAGAACCCCCGGAGAGTTGAAGACAGGAGACCATGTTTATCTCATAGTTAGACCTAGGAAGAGTTCCCTGAGAATGGGAGCTTGTGCCAAGTTGGCACGTCGTTATTGTGGACCCTTTGAAGTATTAGATAGAGCGGGACCTGTAGCCTATAGGTTAGCACTCCCTCCCACAGTAAAGACACATAATTTTTTCCATGTTTCATTATTGAATAAATATGTACATGATTCTAATAATATAATTGACTGTTCTATGATCCAGGTGGAACCAGAGGGAGAATTCATGCCATAACCTCAATCCATACTAGACAGGAAGGAAACCTCACTCAAGAATCGAACCATTGCACAGGTCAAGATGCATTGGAAACACTTTGGCCCAGATGAGGCTACGTGGGAAATGGAGGATGCCATGAGACAAGCATATATGATTTTGTTTAATTATGAATATACATAACATGTTTATAGATAAAACATCGAGGATGATGTTTTTTTAACGGGGAGGTAATTGTAACACCTTGTTTACCCCAGTTTTTAAATATAACTATATTAGCCAAGAAACTATGGCAAACTCAAAGGTGTGAATCTTTGATTTGTTGGACCTTTGTATAAAAGGTCGATGAATGTAAATTACGTTATTTTAATAGAAAATGGATACATGTTGCATGAATGCTAGAAAGGGGATGTGTACGTTGATGCATCTGTCTATCCACAGATAGCCACCATGGTAGCACGACAGCATGAGCTTAACACACATGTTAACCTTCTGGTGCCTTCCAAAATGTGGTATCTTCATCACGTTCAAGATAGTGGACTACGTGAGGTTCATAGTCCATGGTTGGGGTATTATCCTCGACTTCTTCCCCTTCGTCCTAATCAAATACCTGTGAGTAGCGAGCATGTTGTAGTTCTTGCAATCCCCTAGGTTTAAGTCGCTGAATTTTAATGTTATGATCTTATCCAACTATGGTCAAACTGCACGTATCCCCTTCGGGAGGTATGCAGTAACCAGAGTGTAATCGAAGTCCCTTGGGACACTGTCACGACTCACCGCACCGGCTAGAGGCAGGATGTAGTCACCCAGGATATTCGGGATTAACTTTGTGTTCGCCAAGTCATCTCGATGCTTGGTTCTTTTCTCAGCTACATATCGGGATGGTCCATATCTGCGAGCATTCGACGGAGAGGCTTGCACTCCTCTCATCAAAGAAGCTTGAATCCCTGCACACATTACTTTTTTGGCCATTAGATCGATTAGAACCTCTTCAACCGGATTTTCTACGGAACTGAGTTCCTTCGACATGCACACTCAATATCGGATAACTCAGGTCGATGAATGAATGCTCAATGCAATAGAACAAGTGTCGAAATATTAGTAAACATAGTGCGGTAATAATGAGTTCTCTTGTTGGCTCGGATACAATTCGTGAAAGTGTTCTTGACGCAAAAGTTGACAGAATAAGTATATAGTGATGTAATGGATCCCTCCAACGGACAAGAGGCCTTCATCAATGCAATTATGTCCGTTACGACGCGGTCCCAACAGTTCAATGGTGATATTTATGTTCATAACTGTTGTTCTAACCGTTTGGGAGCATCGATCTAACGGTCATAATGCCTCCAACGGTTATATTTCTCCGCCATGGCGAAGTGTCATTTTGAGTTGTTCTGATATCTCGGAGAAGTTCCAGTTTTCCACACCTTCCTTCTACGAAGTGTTGAAATATTGTAACTGCAAAGAGTATTCTTATTATTATTCATATATTATTCATAGGATCAATCCCCATTGTGGATTGATCATGTCGGTTATTGTAATAGGACCAAATCCCCTTTTGCGGATTGCTCAACAGACAATTATAATAGGAAGAATAAGAAGTCGGCCCCAACAGTTAATAAGGAGACCCAGAAATATAATAAAGGTGGGTTTACCCACCCAGTTGGAGAAGTTGGCCCTGCCAGTGAAGAGACACTTCACACGTTCTAGACTTGTATAAATAAAGGAGGCTAGCACCTCACTTGGACATAACTCACTTGCTCAGTTTGAGAGACAAGTTTTGATCTGTTACCAGCAAAGGAGAGAGAGAATGGCACATATCTTGGGAGAGGACTTTATGTTTTAGCATAGATATCTCCTAGCATTGTATTGGCTATCTATATTCAGGAAGTTTTGTTGGGTTTTCTTTCCCTAAAGGGTTTCCCAGGATAAATGTTATGTCTCTTGTGATTGTGCATTTCTCAGTGATCTTGGATTATGATATTGTTATCTAATGAAATGCAAACATCTATAATAATGGCTTAAACATTAACATGGTTTTAGAGCCAAGCTAAAGAGAGCATCTTTCACAAGAGAAAAGTGAAAAACGTCACTGTTACCGTACATGAAAATTAGGGTTTTTGAAAAGTGAAGCTTTTTAGCCCTAAAACTATCTAGAAAGTTGCGCCCTCCCCCAAGGATCATTTTGGCACCTTCATTGCACCTTTTCAGTGGCTAGATATCCCGGAAGGTGAAACCCTAGTTTCACAAGGTACCAGAAAACTAGAAAACCAGAAGTACCAGAGTACCAGAAGTACCAGAAAACCAGAAGCACCAGTCCAGAAATCCACAGATCAAGTTTGAGGGGGTAAAAGTTGGATTTTTGAAATTCTGACTACACCATCATACTTACCTTAGTGCAGTGCATTTATTCCCTGGATCAGAATTTCAAAATTTGAAGTTTGAAAAATTAGGGTTTCCTCATAAAACCCTAAGTTGTAGTTGTAGTTGCAGTCTCATAACCAATTGCAGTTGCAGTACCAGTTGCAGTTGCAGCCGTAGAACCAGTTGCAATCACCCTTGAAGTTTTCTTAAGCATTGGTAATGATTACCGCTGCTACCAGATGGAGCTACTACCTGCAAATGCTATCAGAGGTATGTACTCACATATGTTTAAATGGTTAAACTTTAAAGAGTATTTGCAGGAGAAGGGATCTCTTGCCATAGATCCAGAAGGATCTCAAGATCCAACACATT
>SNQJ01S0111190.1:0-11241 GCA_010110895.2 Picea sitchensis | reverse complement strand
TTGATGTACCTGACAAACACCAGACCAGACATTTGTTTTGCCGTAAACACCTTGAGTCAGTTTCTGGTAGAACCCAGACGTGTTCACCTAGTGGCTGCAAAACATGTGATGAGGTACCTCAAAGGTACAATAGATTATGGTCTCGGCTATGATGGAGATCATGATTTCACATTGAGTGGATATACTGATGCAGATTGGGAAGGAAGTGTTTCTGATAGGAAAATCACTTCAAGATGTTGTTTTAATTTGGGATCAGCTATGATCTCGTGGCAGAGTAGGAAGCAATATAGTATTTCTCTCAGCACAGTGGAAGCAGAATACATTGTTGCATGTTCTGTTAGCTGTGAAGCTATATGGCTTCGAAAGTTGTTGGTTGGCCTATTTGATTTGGAGATGAGAGAAACCATGATTCTATGTGATAACCAGAGCTGCATAAAGATGACAGAGAATCATGTATTCCACGATAGGTTAAAGCACATAGAGATCCACTATCATTACATCCGCAACATGGTACAGAGAGGAGCCTTGAAGCTCCAGTACATTAGCACGGATGAACAGTTGTTGACGTGTTGACCAAGCCTCTATCTCGTGTAAAGTTTGAGTACTTCCGAGATAAGCTTGGCATAGTCCGAAAGGACCTTCCTCAAAAGGGGGAGTAGATGTGATGATGTTCCTTGCTTCTGACCTAGCTGTCAGACGTAAAGCAAGATGTGATGATGTTCCTTGCTTCTGACCTAACTGTCAGACGTAAAGCAAGATGTGATGATGTTCCTTGCTTCTGATCTAGCTGTCAAACATAAAGAAATATGTGATGTGTTCCTTTCTTCTGACCTAGCTGTCAGACGTAAAGCAAGATGTTCCTTGCTTCTGGCCGAGTTGTCAGACGTAAAGCAAGATGAGATGTTCCTTGCTTATGACCGAGTTGTCAGACGTAAAGCAAGATGAGATGTTCCTTTCTTCTGACCAAGTTGTCAGACGTAAAGCAAGATGAGATGTTACTTGCTTCTGACCGAGTGTTAGATGTAAAGCAATATGAGATGTTCCTTGCTTCTGACCCAATGTTAGATGTAAATCAAGATGATATGTTCCTTGCTTCTGACCCAGTGTCAGACGTAAATCAAGATGAGATGTTCCTTGCTTATGACCCAGTGTCAGACGTAAAGCAAGAAGATATGTTCCTTGCTTCTGACCAAGCTATCGAATGTAAAGCAAGATGGTATGACGAGACTAGTACTGAGCTTCCGACTAGATAGTTGTGACGTAAAGCCAGTCTAGTATCCTGCTTCCAACCTGATGGTTGTGACGTAAAGAAGGATGAGTATCTTGCTTCCAGCTTGAGTGCTGTGACGTAAAGCAAGACGATGAAATGAGACAAGTATTGAGCTTCCAACTTGACAGTTGTGACGTAAAGCCAGTCTTGTATTATGATGAGCCAGCCTTGTGTTGTGATGATGATGATGTATCAATTTTTATACTAATACATATTGATGTAAATGATGATGGCATTCCTTTCAGAATGATGATGTTGCTGATGAAGAAAACTTCTGATGATTTATAGATACGCTAGCCAAGATGATATTGATGATGTTGTCCTTCCATTTGATGTTGTTGATGATGTTGTCCTCTCTCTCTCGCATGATGTTGCTAAAGAATACCCTTCTTGTTAAGGGGGAGTGTTGAAATATTGTAACTGCAAAGAGTATTCTTATTATTATTGATATATTATTCATAGGATCAATCCCCATTGTGGATTGATCATGTCGGTTATTGTAATAGGACCAAATCCCCTTTTGTGGATTAGTCAACAGACAATTATAATAGGCAGAATAAGAAGTCGGCCCCAACAGTTAATAAGGAGACCTAGAAATATAATAAAGGTGGGTTTGCCCACCCAGTTGGAGAAGTCGGCCCTGCTAGTGAAGAGACACTTCACACGTGCCAGACTTGTATAAATAAAGGAGGCTAGCACCTCACTTGGACATAACTCACTTTCTCAGTTTGAGAGACAAGTTCTGATCTGTTACCGGCAAAGGAGAGAGAGAGTGGCACATATCTTGGGAGAGGACTTTCTTTTTTAGCATAGAGATCTCTTGGCATTGTATTGGCTATTTATATTAAGGAAGTTTTGCTAAGTTTTCTTCCCCTAGAGGGTTTCCCAGGATAAATGTTGTGTCTGTTGTGATTGTGTATTTCTCAGTGATCTTGGATTATGCTATTGTTATCTAATGAAATGCAAACATCTATAATAATGGCTTAAAAATTAACACGAAGTCCCCTCTGGAACCTCCTGCAACTTTTCTAGCTTTGCTCTCTTCTTATTGAGCTTTCTATCCTTCTTCCCTGTGATATGTGTCTTGGTATTCCTATTTCCATTATGATTCTTATCTGTACTCAACATAGTAACTTCACATTGTTGCGATTTTTTCATAGGTTTAGAGAGTAATACTTCTTCTTTGTCTGGGGTGGGTGCTCTACTCTCCTGTACAGACAGATATTTTAAGTCTTCTTGGGTTCTTTCAACTTCGACATCCATATTTCTGGTCCTTAGTAGCTTCGACTAGTCCTCTTTTTCTTTCCGTAAGTGTGTTATTCTCTTAGTCAGGAAGTCTCTTAGTTCTTGTTTTTTTTGTTCTAGGGCTTCCTCTTCTTTTCTTCAGGTCTGATCTTTCTTAATCCATGTTTTTCCTAGTAACATAGGAAATGGGGCGTTGCTCTCAATAAATTTTACAACCTCAAATTCTTCCTATGTCGGAGTTCCATGGGAACTCATAGATATGTGGGTGATTCTTCCACATAGGATTATCATATTTCCTCTAAATAATCTTATTCCTCCCAATGAAGGAATCATAGCAGGCTTTCCTAAAATTTCCCAGGTTTTTTCTATCATGATATTCACCTGTGTTTCCTCATCCAAAACATAGTTAATGTCAAAGTCTCCTATTCTTGTTTCTATGCACTCTTTTTCTTTGAATATCTCTGATAATTTTATATTTATGTGATCATTGTTTCTTTCATTTGTAGTAATACATTCTCTGATTCTTTCTGGGGTTCTTCCATGGTATCAGTTTCTTGACCTTTCTCATGGTTTTCTTGTCTCATATTCATTCTTTCAACCTTAGCAATCATTCTAGGGCAATCCAAAACTTCATGTTCCATATATTTACAACAAAGACAACTAGGTATTCTACCAGGGCATTCCTTAGCAAGATGTCTCATTCTTCTGCAACTGTAACAAAGGATTAATCCTCTTTTTCTTTTAAATGATCCCCAACCTTTCTTGTACTGCGCACTAGGATCATAGTAGCTAACCTACAGAAAATTCTTTCTAGGATCTTGCATCCATTTGTTAGTCCAAACATTCTTTATATGAATAGGGATAACATATCTTTCACTATTCTTATCATATCTACTCATATCAAATCTTCTTTCTTCTAGTTGTGCCCTAGTTTTCAAGCTAGGATAAAATTTATCAAACATACCTAGATCCATACTTTCAAAACAAAAATTTCCACTTATCTTACCTTTTCAATTAAAAAAATTCACTGTTCTTACCTTTATCAGAGCACAAAGATTTAAGATGTTACCTCTTTTCTTCAGATCAAACTTCTCTTCCTAGCACTGATATTTACAAGCCAAGTAGAATACTACGCACTAGGGCAACAGATCTACGCACATATCTTTCTCTTTTCCTCAGTTCCCAACAATCGCAGTTTCAGGTCCCGACAACGGAACCATTTGTTGGCACAGGGGCAGACCCAAGGTTCAATGCTTCAACAACGCACCAACAAAACCCTAACTACGGGCCCTTTTGGAAACACCTGTGAAGCATATGAAGTCTCACCCGAGGTAGAGGTAGGGGTGGTTGCAGGAATCCAGTGTCTGCAACCTTAGATGGGACACAGATCTATGATTATAACACTTTAATAGAGCACTTAGTAGTTATAGATTTTTAGTATTCAGCCTTTGTTTACAATGCAGATAAACACTAATAGCATAGCATTGTAGTATTCACCCAGATCTAATACATTCAAGTACTAAGCATATCAACATAGATCAGATCTAGCATATTATTCACATCATTAGGCACTAAGCTATTTCATCTAAGCATACATCATTGCACTAATCATTAATCATATGAACAATAAAACAACCATAATGCACAAATCAACCACAACAAAGGATATACATGGTTCACCCCCAACCTGGGGCTACGTCCACCAACTCATCTTCTCTCTATTGTCTTCTGTCAATCTTCTACATGCACAGAGCCACAAGATCCTAATCCGCATAGGACAGGAGATCTTTGCACACTTCGATAGATCCTCCTTCCACGAGCTAGGTCATAGCACAAAGCCTTTACACAGTCTCTTATAGTCACTTGCACTTAGTACAACATCACATAGATGCATCTAGTGTCTCATAGCTTAGCATGGCACCCCGTTTTACATCACCTAGACATCTATTTATATATTACAAAAGGGCCAAAACATGGGTAAACCCATGGGACGACATCCCCATACTTGTTACATAATCCCAAAACCCAAAAATCCCTAAACAAGGGACCAAGATCCCATGATCTCCGCTTTGACTTGCGTTATGCCTTTGATAGCCTGTCAAAGTCCAAAAATAGGTCAAACCTGAACAAGGATCCTCAAAACTTGGTCAAGGTCCAACAATGTGCTAAGAGAGACCATGAATGATATGAAAATATGGTGGAGGGGACCAGGAATGGTTGTGTTAACCTCCACCGAACCATTACTTTGTTGGATTTAATTGCTTGGGATCATAACAACCCTCTCACCTAGGAATGAATTACAGTCAAACTGGTCGGTGGGAAGACCTCCTTTAGCTTTAATGAGGGGATGGGGTAGACCGCCCATCTGTAAGGCTTCTATAACTGACTATGGACTGGGAATTTGGGCCACACACAATCTTGCTGGGAAAGGAAAGAAAGGAAAGCGTCAGGGTCTAAGAGGAAATCTACGAAGAGTGCAGAGACAAGAGACAGAACTCTCATATTCAAGGAAGAACTGTGAAAAGAGTGTGTTCTGATCGCTAGAAATAGAGACTGAGTTGAGAGACGGAGAGTAATCTTAGTCCCTATATATTTATGTGCCATAATAAGAGATTCAATCTGAAAGCATCGTGGTTTAGCTCGGGGGTGGCTAGTGGTAAATTTGTTATGAGTGATTGAGCCTATGGTTGGGTGGAAACGGGAACCCCTTCCAAAAGTCACTTCACATTATCTGGTTTGATAAGTGCTTCCATACTTTATGCGTTGAATTGGGAATTAATAGTTTCATGCATGTTTTTACTTATCTGTAAATGGTTCTGCATTGAAAAGGTTAAATTGTGTATATACGTTTGTTTCCTTGAGAACTTATGCTTCTGCTTTTCCCTTATGCTCCAGTTTAACTCTCGAAGGTGTTTTCCCCGGGGAGCTACCTCACAGCTCCGGAATCGGAGCAAGCCTCTTAGCACTGGTACCGTCTTGGTAACCTCATGAGTTTACACCACCTAGTTTCATAATTTAAGGTTTTGCGAACTAGGAAGGCGTTTCCTTCAAACTAGTAGTTTGAGAGACCTTGAACTCGCTCCCACAACCTTAACTAAAACCCAGCTAATAATAGAGTGCACAGCCCGAGAGTCATCTGAAGTTCCATGTGACCTGGGTCTAGGAACCTTGCGTTAAGCCCGAAAGGAGCTAGTTCAAAATGGTTTCGGAGTTTCGGGAGTTTGACATCTAGAATGTCAAACTTCATGATAGTCAAAGTTACCCGAACTCCATGAGTAACAAGAGACATAGATGAATCAAGAACCTGACTAAGGAGATGAATGTGAACCATTCATCAGGAGGAAATCCTATCCCAGTCGTCAGAATGACTCAAAGACCCACTAGAGTTAACAAATCCAACACCAATCGCTCGATTAAATCGATGGTTGGAAATCATTGCAGATCATGAAGGTGAAATTATCGAAGATGTTAGTTCACGGCCCGCAATAAACTAATTTCATTGATCTCGTTGGATATAGAAGATCGACAACCACGATTAGATAGATTTGGGCGAGCACTTCCCATATTACGGATATTGGGCCCCACAATTGTTGTGAACCGTCGATCTGTGAACATAGATCAATGGTGGGGAATCATTGCAGAGTGTGGAGGTGAAATTAGTGGACGTGCTAGTTCATAGCCCGCAATCAACCAATGTCATTGATCTCATTGGAGATGGAAGATCAACGACCACGTTTAGACAGATTTGGTCGAGCACTTCCCATATTGTAGAGATTAGGCCCCGCAATCACTGTGAACCATCGATCTGTGAACAGAGATCGATGGTGGGGAATCATTGCAGAGGGCAGAGGTGAAATTAGCGGGCATGCTAATTCACAACCCATAATTCACCAATGTCATTTATCTCATTGGGATGGAGCATCAATGACCACGATTATACCGAGTTGGGAGAGTAATTATTTTATTGCGGAGATTGAGCCCTCCGATAAAGAGTGAGCACATTGGGGCCCCACAATCATTGTGAACCATCGATCGATGAATAAATCGGTATTGGTCGGATCATGACTGTGAAAACTTGAGGGAGGATGAAAGATGATCACACCAGAGCGATGAGTGAACTTTTCGCCCCTAACCCAGCTACGTGTCAACCCCTGAAACACGCATACCTCACCCATGTGGTTGGTGAAATGACTGGGATTCCGGGAGTCTGGGACTTCGGGACTCTGGAGGATTTGAGGTGCTTCGAAAATTCTCGAAGTACCGAAGTTCCAGAGTAGATCCTGGCAGTTAGCATAGGAAGGAACATGGCAGTAGATCGTTGACTCCGGAGAAGAACACTCTGGAGGAACATGAGGAGTGGAGTTCTGAAGTGTCAAAGTCCATCAAAACCATCCATTGGGAGGTGTACGCGTGGTGCTCAATCTGTAACTCTGGGTACGAAGTACTTCAGAGGAAAAATGCATTGGAATGTTTGAAACTCCCAAACGTCAAAGTCTCGAAGTGGACCATAGTCGTCGATCGCGAAGGGATGCATGGATCTCGATCTGTAACTCCGGGTACGGAGTACTTCGGAGGAGAAGGGTGTTGGAATGTTTGAAATTCCCAAACGTCCAAGTCTCAAAGTGGATCATAGTCGTCGATTATGAAGGGCGTGTGGTGATCGATCTATAACTCCGAGTACGGAGTAATTCGGGGAGAAAATGGGTTGGCATGTTTGAAACTCTCAAACGTCGAAGTACCGAAGTGAATCAGGACCATCAAAATCCTTAAGGATACGCGACGTCAGATTGTGAACTTTGGAGATTTGCCACTCTGGAGGATTCGCATCGTGGTTGTATTGGATTTTGTTTCCTTGGCATCTGTTCATATCCCGCAGTCATATGTAAGTATATAGGGATGGAAGAACCCGAAGAACTTGGGAGAGGATATCTGGTCACTTTGAGCTCGGTTCGGATCATGGAAACTGTGGCTAAAAAGCTCTGGAAGAGTAGAATGGAATAGAGACCCCGAATGAGGGTATTAATTTTCTTAAGAAAAATGAATTTTTTATGCCCCACCATGGGTGTGTTACAGCAAGGTATGGATATGGAAAGGTTATATACCTCACGAATACCCAAAATATTCCTATCTTTAAATAATACTTGGACTGCAACCTTTTTGTTAACACTAATGCACACCACAAAATTGTGTTCTTGGTGTAGTGTTCGGGTCTAAAAGGAAGGCATCCAAATAATCAAGAAGACAATGGGAAGTGTGTGGAGAAGGTGTCAAGACATTGGCCATATTTCCAATTTATGGATGGTGAGATACATGACTTAGATAAGGATCATTCTGAAAATCAATGCAAAAGGGCATTGAATAGATACACATTGAGAGTTTCACTCATGCCTAGTAAGTGGCAGAGTTGCACTTAGGCATGGTAGAATTATATACTTGAAAGCATTTGTTGAATGCATTTTGTGAGTGCATGCATATATATTATTGCATGGAAATAATTATACTAACAATTGAAGTGTTTCTAACTCATGGAGTTGAGAACATTTCAGGAGTTGTTAGACATTGCAACAGGAAAGTTGCAATTCAAGTAGTCACATGAGCATTGACTACATAAAATTTTATGTTCAGAAAAAGAAGTAATGAACTTACTGATATTGATTATGAACAGACGTATGCATAGAATGATAATTCATTTTTATCTAATAAATTTTTTTGTAGTTGTGATTGAATTGATCAGTGTAGACAATGTTAAGATCATGTTATAAGGTTTTTGTACATATTGCAACAAAAGTATGGTGTACAGGAAATACTGACAATTTGTTGGCTGAATGCAAGATAAAAGCATTGCAGGAAAATTGGTATTCAACAAGGTTCTTTCTGAAATCCAGAAGGAATATTGCATCCTATTATTTCAACAACAATGAAAAATTATGAAATAGAATTTCATATTTTGGGAAAAGTTGAATTCCTTATTAAATAAGTTTGAGTTCTAAATGAATTATTTTATGTTCTCTCATGATAACTGCATGTGTGTGATGCATATGAGACAATATTGGTCAAAGTTGGAATGTTGGAAGAACAACTATTGTTGGAGACACTGAATCCCTTTAATGGAAAACCTTGGTGAGAGTTTATGGTAAGGGGTTGGTGCTCTCCTTGTGTGTGAAATCCTTGGCAAGATGAATCATTCATGGAATGTGTAGCAGTGAAAGGATGCCTGAGCCTAGAAGGGTGAGTGCAACAAGGAAGAGGCAACTTAGGAATGCTTGTGGCATGGTAGCTTCCAGAAGGAGGGTGTGTCAAATGGAACAACGAGCTGAATTATTTACTGAAGTAGCTCTATGGAGTAGATAAAATGAATTCTAGCTGCAATATGAATACCAAAATAGGTGCTTGAAAGAAGAGCACCACGTGAATAACAAATTTCCAATAGAAAATCCTTGGAGATTTTTGAAGAATTTTTAATTAGACATGGTATATAATGCACTAAGGATAGTGCATAAATAAGGGGAGGGGATTGTAATATCCCAAGGCCGAGCCCCGGTTCTAATTGTGTATTGTAAACTTGTTTGATAGTCTAGTGAGACAAGTTATTATAATCTAGGAGGCTTATGATATGATTAGGCTAGTGAGCCTAGATGCAAAATACAATGAACCTATTTTTGTATATGTAACACTCATATCATTAGTATAATACATTGCTATGTGTAGATCAACCATGATAAATGAGGATGGGGGACTAAGCTCCACTAGGAACGGAAAGGGAAGGGGATAAGAGGCTAGGGAAGGGATATTATAATATATTTCTAAAAGGATAAGGTTTAGACATAACCTTTTATCCTAAGTTATTTTGGGAAGAGGAATGAATCCCAAGTGGAAGGGAAGCAAGCTCCTGGAGAGCCACCTGTCATCCATAAAGTATGCAAATATATGTGGAGAATTCATTTGTTTTGGGAATCTTTCCCCCATTCACTCACGAACTTAGTGTTAGAAAAACATGACCATGGAGCAATAAAATAAAACAAATGCGGAAACAAAACACAAAAGATACACAATAAAATAGAGACATGGATTTACGTGGTTCACCCAGTGTGGGCTACATCCACTAGAGAAATTTCCAGGTCCTTCCTTTATTATTATCCATCATATGAAGGGATACAACCTACAACAAACTCGTTGTAACTTCTTCTTCTTTCTCTCACAATCTCTCGTCTCACAATACAATGTTCACAATGTTTCATAACCGCAATACATTTCCCTCATAATAGAGGGTTGTCTTCTAGAGAAAAAATCCCTAACATAATTTCTACCGTTAGATCTACGACCTTATAATGAATGGTCTAGATTTACAATGAAATTACAATATACATTTACAAGGCAATTTTTCCTTCGGGGGCTTCGCCCCTGAACCCCCCAACTGGGGGGATATCCCCCTCAGAACCCGCAGATGGGGTACCCCCCCTCTCCACTCCCCCACGTGGAAGAGTGTACATACTTTTGGGGTGTAAAGTCTTCATGGGTTATAAACACGGCTGAAAAAACACAAGACCTTTGAATCAAGAATATCATCAGGATCCACAACAAACAATCTCCCACTTGGAGATTGATCTCAACATCTCCATCGTTGTTGTATATGATGGAATCTGAACCTTCTTGGACCTGGAAAATTTCTCATCTTCATCTTCATTTTTGAAGACCAACTAAAACTGAGCAGGAACTCAGTTTCTCTCTGGTTACTCCCTTTGTTAACATGTCTGCAGGATTTTGGATACTGTGTATCTTTTCCAACTTTAAATGTCCATATTCTAAGGCGGATTGTATGAAGCGGTACCTCAACTGTATATTCTTAGTCTTCGAATGGAAGGTTGAGTTCTTTGCAAGATGAATTGCACTCTCACTGTCATAGTACAACCTGTTATTCTCCTTCTTCTTTCTCAATTCCTCCATAAACATTTGTAACCAAATCATCTCTTTACTAGCCTATGTAGCAGCAACATACTCTGCCTTTGTTGTTGAAAGTGCAACAACCTTTTGCAGTTTCGAAATCCAACTTACTATTGTTCCACCTATAGTAAAAACATACCATGTGGTGCTCCTCCTACTGTCTTTATCACCTGCCATATCTGAATCAACATATCCCTGTAGAAAAGTGTTTGAACCTCCAAAACATAATTCATGAGTAGAAATACCTCTCAAATACCTGAGAATCCATTTTACTGCCTCCCAATGTTCTTTACCTAGATTGTTCATATACCTGCTCACAACTCCCACTGCATGTGAAATATCTGGTCTTGTGAAAACTATTGCATACATCAAGCTACCAATTGTTGGTGAATAAGGGACCCTGGACATGTATTTTATCTCCTCCTATGTCTTGGGACACAATTACTTATTTAATTTGAAATGGATGGCCAAAGGTGTACTAACTGGTTTTTCATTCTGCATTTTAAACCTCTCCAACACCTTCTCTGTGTACTCACCCTGAGACAATGTCAATTTGCGATTTTTTTTGTCTCTTGTTATTCTCATGCCAAAGATTTTATTTGCAGCACTAATCCAGATGGATATCGGTGGCCACCCACCTTTTCCAACTGGCTCAAAATAGCGTTCTGACATTTTTGGCAATTTACTATTTTTAGCAGTTTTTCGGGTCCTGAACTTCTGGAGCCGTTTTGAGGCCCTAAACGGCGTTTTTTGGGGTATGTTGCTTGCGGTTGAAAAATTATGGA
>SNQJ01S0111189.1:37719-50133 GCA_010110895.2 Picea sitchensis | reverse complement strand
TAGGCACGCCATGCAGCCTCACAATCTCACTGATGAAAACTCTAGCTATGTCAGGTGCCTGATACATCGTACGCACAAGAATAAAGTGAGCACTATTCATTAGAGTCATGTCTCATTGCCGTTAGTGGAAATCCAACAATAAAATCCATCAAAATAACTTCCCATTTTGATTATGGAATGGCACGTGGTTGAAGTAATCATGCTAGGTGCCTATGTTCAACCTTTACCTATTGACACTCTAGACATCTAGCCACATAGTTGAATATGTCGGCCTTCATTCCCTTATAGAAGAATAAGGGTTTAAGGTCTATCCTCATCTTCGTGACAACTAAGTGAGTCATGTAAACTACTCTATGAGCCTCACTCAGGATCAACATCCTCAACTTGTCGTTTGGCGGTACGTAAATCCGACTTTTAAACCTCAATAAACCATCGCTATCCAATGAAAACCCCTCATATTGTGGTACCATCATTGTGTTTTGTCTGATAAAACCCTTGACCTCTTTGTACCAGTCGTCGTCATGCTGTAAAGTTAGAATATTTTCACGTAGATTTGTCTGAAGAGGAAACACCGAAAAGATGCATGGCCTCCGACTCAAAGCATCTGCCACTCGGTTCACTGTTCCCTTTATGTAAGTAATCTCAAAGTCGTACTTGCTAAGCAATTCGGACCAACGTCGTTGTTGCGCATTCATGTCGTTTTGCGTAAAAATGTGTTGTCGTCCATAATGATCAGTCTTTGGTTCAAATTTTCATCCAACGAGGTAGTTTCTCCAAACCTTTAAGGCATATATGATGGCTAATAACTCCAAATACTGTGTCGCGTAGTTCTCCTCATGCCTTCTCAGTTTCCTCGAAATGTAAACAATCACTCGTCCATCTTGCATCAAGACTCTGCCTAAACCTTCCTTGGATGCATTTGTGCATACCAAGAAGTCTACATCCATGTCAGGGACCTTTAGTATCGGCATTGTTGTCAACAAATCCTTAAGCCTCCAAAATGCTTCCGTGCATTTCTCGGTCCAAACAAACTTCTTGTTTTTCTTCTGCAATTCTGTGATCGGATTTGCTATTTTCAAAAATCACTCGACAACCCATCGATAGTATCCTACTAAACCCATAAAGCTATGCACTTCCATGACATTCATCGGCGCAGGACATTCCATAATAGCCTTGACCTTGGCTGGATCCATGGTGATGGCTTCGCCGGAGTTGACATTCCCTAAGTAGTGAATCCTCGATTGATAAAAGAGCATTTGGACAATTTCCCATACAATTTGTGCTCTCGCAGACACTGTAGTACCAAGCGCAAGTGCTCATCATCCTCCTTCGTCGTACGAGAGTAAATCAAAATATCGTCAATGAACACTTGGACAAAGTTGTCCAAGTACTCGCGGAACACCCCGTTCATCAAACTCATAAATACCTCAGGGGCGTTTGTCAGTCCAAACGGTGAAAAAATAAACTCTTAATGTTCAAACCTTGTCTTAATGGTGGTCTTAGGGACATCATCCTCCTTTATCCGTAACTGGTGATACCCTGATCACAAATCGATCTTGGAGAACATCGTTGCACCCTTCATTTGATCAAACAGGTCCTCAATTCTCGACAATGGATATTGATTCTTGATCGTAGCCTTGTTTAGTTAACGGTAGTCAATGCAAAGCCTCCATGATCCATCCTTCTTTCGTATGAAAATAATAGGTGCACCCCATGCTGACACACTAGGACGTATCATTCCCAGGTCCAACAACTCCTTCAGTTGCATTTTCAACTCTTGTAACTCCAGAGTCGACATCCGATAAGGCTTTCTTGCTATCGGTTTAGTCCCCGGTTTTACGTCTATGGTAAAATCCAACTCCCTCTCCGGCGAAATCCCAAGTAACTCCTCTGGAAATACGTTTGCAAACTCTTTCACCACCGAAAGGTGTTCTATACCTTCCGCTACTCCCTTCTCGTTTAACGCAAGGATCGCATAAATATTGCAGCCCTTGTGCATGCTCTTCTAAAGTTGCAAGGAAGAGATAAACCTCAAGAAAACTCCCTGGTTCTGTCCTACAATCACACGTCTTTGTCCCTCGTCATCGACCAAGATCAATCATTTTGTCTTACAGTTGAGTATCGCCTCATGCGATTCCAACCAATCCATACCAATCACGACATCATAAGATCCTAGGATCATGACGTATAGGTTGGCCCTTGTGACAAACTCTCTCAGGTTAAGGGCAGACCCCGTAACCTTTCCTTCAACCTTTTGTTTGGCTCCCGAGGCCATTTCTACGAAGCTAAACTCATCCTATTTGATTGCCTTTACCTTAATCCTTGTTAGCGCTACACCAGAAATGAAACTCTTGGTAGCACTGGGATCTATCAAAATACTAAGGATCTGGTCAGCGACGATACCTATCGTTTCGAGCATAGACGACTATTGCTCTGCCTGGCAGTTATTCACTGCTGCATGAATCCGATGGGCCTTGCCCATATTTCCCACGGTAGTAGGTCTGGCTGATCTGGATGCTCTGGTCCTCTCCATAGGACAATAATGCTGGTAGTGTGGCTCCCTACACATCCAACACCCCTTCTTCGGCCCAGTAGTTCTGGTACCCGAAGTAGAAGATGACGACCCACTGACCTGGAACCCTGGTATTTTCTGCTGAATAAGCCTAAACTGCTGCTGCTGCAGGCGACGCTGCTGCTGATGTGGTGGTCCCCGATAAGGTGTCCGTTGTTGAGGCATCGGTCACTGTGGTGTAGTGAAAGTGGATCCCCTATGGAAGCCATGATATATCGACGTATGTCTGGCTGGTGTCTAGTGCTGCTGCATTCCAGGTGAAACCTGCCCTGTTGGTCTCACTGGAGTCTTAGTCTGACCCAGACTGATAAGCTCCTCCTCTGCTATGAGGGCCTTCTGGATGACATTGTGCAAGGTTTGGGGCATCAAAATCCTAACCTTTGCACGTAGCCTGTCGTTAAGGCCGAACACGAACCTGTTGACCTTAAGTTTCTCTGTTTTAAGGTGCGGAGCATACCGGAGCAGCTCCATAAAATGGGCCTCGTACATGGGCACCGTACGTCCTCCCTATTGTAAGGCGTTGAATTCATTAAGCTGACGCTCAATGAATTCCTATGAAATATACCTTCTTGAAACCGTTCCTCGAACAATTCCCATGACACATCTTCGACGACCATGTTCAGTTGTGGTAGGAGTGTCTTCCACCGTAGAAGAGCGCTCCCCTTCAGTTGAAAGACTGACATGGATACCTTCATGTTGGAGGTATAATCGCGAAGTGCAAATTACATCGCCATGTTCTCCAACCATGCCTCAGTGGCTGCACCGTCCGGGGCACCCAAGAACTCAGGAAATTTGACCTTCTCAAATTCACGGTGAATTCTACCAGTAACAGCCAGTGCGCGCGATAGAACCTCAGTGGGTGTCGGCGCTCTAGCCTCATCTCGTTCCAAATGACTGATCAGTGCCTCGGACATGCACTAAAAGGATCTCATCATTCCGACTACATCGGCAACTGCTATCTGCTCCTGTCCGAGAACCTGCTCATCTCCCTGGGTGTTAGACCCCTCAGGCGTGGATGCTAGTAGAGGTGTCGCGCCTCCTCCCCTAGCACCCCATTGTCTTCCTCTGTGACGTCCTCTAACCATGACTACCTGCACGCACACAATCAACTCAATTAACAATAGTATAATCCAATCATGTAAACGAAAGATGTAGTGATCCCAAGTCGTGGGTCGAACCTGCTCTGATACCATATGTAACGAACCTCCCATTCGTCAAGACAACAACCTCACATAACAATTTCTTTTTTTGTGTGTGCATGTGTACAAGGGTAATACAGACATTATACTCTGCGTTGCAACATGACGACGAACGTGATGCATGCAATGGAGTGACTACACAAATAAGACTGACTACCCGCCCATCCTACCCTTCAATGGTTAGGACCTCCAAGACACATAAGAAATGCTCAAGCCCAGGTTCCCATTGATTTTAACCATTTCAGTTCTTAGGGCTGGCGACTGTTCTGAGGAACATGGAGGCATCTACATCCCGCCCGACTCAACAGACCAAGCCTACTAAGCTAAGGACAATCATCCTAGAAACTCCACAATAAATACATAGGTAGCTAGAACCCTTACCGTAAGTAGCCAAGCACATCAAAGTTTACATAACCAAGTGTAAACCTTTACTTATAATAAACATCGACACCCTCAACGGGTAGCGCAAGCTCGGATGACTTCATCAACATCCCAGAACCATATCGCTTATGCAAGAAGTCGAAAGGTGAAGGAGTAAACTAATTTATATATTAAACGACTTCTTTTTAATCAAACTCTAGTAAAACAATACCTCCTAAGATTTTGAACAATCACCACTAGAATTTATATTAAAACAATATCCCCATTATATTAAAACAATACCCAAATTATATTAAACAATATTCAATTTGTATTAGAATGATATTCAAATAGTATTGAAACAATACTCAATTTATATTAAAACAATATTCAATTTATATTAGTACGATATCCAAATTATATTAAAACAATACTCAATGTATATTAAGACAATATTCAATTTATATTAGAACAATACCCATTACAACAATACCCGCTAAACAATTATAAAAACAATACACAAATTACATTAAAACCATACACGCTAAAAATTTATATTAAGACAAAAATTTTCTTATCCCAATTATAAGATAGAATTGACAAATTTATTAGGTCGCAAATATTTATGAACGATCGTTGATCTATAAGGAGTTATAGATCCAAATTTGACTGTTGTGTATCCTTACCAATTTATAAAATTTGATTGGAATGAACTGTATTACAAAAATCTCAAGAGATGTGATAGCAATCTCCATAATTCATATTGAAAATCTATAAATATTTTAATAATTACAGAATCACCACCAAAAGAAGACATTCTTCCATCAACAAAAACATTAGAAGGATCCCTTCTTAATAAATGTTTCTAAGGTTTCAGTCAGAGGTTAATCATGCTCAACCATTCGATGCACGCAGATATCAACAATTACTAATTTTGACTGCATTAATGTTTATTGCTAAAATAGAAGGAGAGGAACGTTGTACAACAATAACAATGCATTTTTCCCTCTCTTTTTTTATAAATAATAAGCAATTAGAAGGGCATTAGTAGTAATTACTGCCAGGTAAATAAAAATAAAAATGCAGGTAAGGAATCAGGCATAAGTTACAGCCTAATCGACTGACATTCCGCTTCTGTTTCATCTAACATTAAAACTTACTGCCAACCAACATTTCCAGTACTTCCATCAAGAAATAAAAGGAACCACCGTGAGGTTGAATAATCCACTCATGTAATGAGGAAAAATTATAGTGGAGAGCCTGAAAGGGAGGTTTAAACAAATCAACAACACATTGGTCCGCCTTGGTCCATGATATCTATTATCAGTTGGGGACGGAAGCAACCCCAAGCAGTAATGAGTAAGATGATGTTTAGGAATTACATTTGGCAACTGTGGAGTTAGCCATGATTGCCGAAAATCAGGCTTTGCATATCTATTTGGTATCAGAGCAAGGAATTAGTAAAAAAGAAAGTGGTTAAAGATACATAAATAATGCCTTTCTCTTATCTATGCTCACATTATGTATTTGGCTTTAAACCTGTGCATATTCAATATGGATAGACAATTTTGAGTCGATGTTTTTATTTTTTGTTTTTCTTTTTTTTTTTTATAAAAACTAAGGTCTGGATAAAATTGTTGATGTGCCAATGCATTAAAATTTTTATAAGGAAAACGAAGTGATGAGTGCATCCCAGACACTCAGAAGTATAACCAGGAGGTCTGGAATATTCAAACGAAGAAAAAAAAAAATAGAGAAAGGGGAGAAGTTGATCATACAAACTTAGGGAAGCTTAAAAATGTTGGGAGGAGGGAGTAGCCGAGGGAAAAATGGAATCGCTCACTGCCAGGCCCAACAAAAGAATTCTAAACCATGAGAAATAGAGCCCTGGTAATCAAGCCAACCAAGGTAAATGTAGGTAAAAAAAAAAAAAGGGTTCGCTCAGTCAGAAGGGCATAGGTAAAAACAAATCGCCCCCAAGGAAATCGACACAGGGATAATTTTCCCAAGGGAGACTCATACCAGTGTACAATAGAAGGGGCAAACACACTCCTCACACCATCATTAGAGGAACACGGTCAGGGACTTAGTAGTGGCCACCCAGGAATGAAAAGGAAAAACAACACACCCAACAGAAGACGCGGGGAAAAAAAATATACCAAGATTATCAAAAAGCAGAGTCAATCGCTCTGGTAGTGCCAATGCAGAGTTAATTTACGTCTGTCTCAAATTACGCTCGCTGAAGAAATCTTTTTGTTTCAAACCTTTCTGAAAACAGAGTGAAGTTTGCCGCTATCATCGATTGCATTCACTCAAGTGATACATGTTTCATCAAACGAATTAGCCAGCAATGTTAATTACACTGGAATTTTCTCCAGCGAATTGACGAAGGCGCAAGGCTAGAGTGGCCATTAATAAACAACGCAGGGCTTAAAATTTTTTGCCACTAATAAACAATGCAAGGCTTAAAATTTTCTACCATTACATAAATAAAATGAAGGATAACTATTTTTCATCCATTTTCGAATTACACAGCCGAGTTACGTTTTTATAGTAGATACCCAATATAATCACCAAAGTAAATAACACACAAAAACCATTCCATCCAACAATCCGCTAGGATAAGAAGGAAGGGTCCTCTATCATCTAACATCCAATCCATTTACAAAACAATATGCATCTACTCTACAAAATAGAAGAGCATATCGTTGCCTGATCTCCCGCTTCGAATGACGTCCCGCGCTCTGTGCGTCACCCTCTTTCCGATCGTCGTGACCTCACTGGTACCTCCCAGCCAATGCTAAGGGTACTCTTCTTCGCCCTTATCCCCCCAAGCCACAAAGGGGCCCCACACACTCTCTAGAGGTTACATCTATCTCCCATCTCACCTCGCAAGGCCGAGCTACCACTCATCTCTGAGCTGGGTACCCAAACTCCCCACAAGTAAATTAGTCAAGTCATTATTCCTACAGCGTAACGTTACGCTAACAGATGATCCACTTCTTCCTTCTCCTCCCTCTCTTTTATAGAGTTTAGGGACTTTCAATCTTTCCCTAAATCTCATTAATTAAAGTTTTATTATAAATTTCCTAAAAATTCACCTTCATACAAATGTCACCCATCCCCCACATTCCTCCAATAATTATTTTCTTTAATTTATTAAATTGTCTTATTTCCCTCACCCACCTAGAGTTACTCCTAAATTTACTTCTAGGTCTCCCTAGATTCCCTTACAGGTTTTAAAGACTTTCCCTATAATGGAGTTGCTAATTTAGTTCAATTTAGAAGATTCTTAAATGCAGATTCTTTACTAAGTTGACCTCTCGCTTTTTACCTTAAGTTCCCCATCTTTCCCTTTTTATGTTACCTCCTTTCCCTAGTTTCCTAAATTTTATAATTTCCCTCTTTCCCCTTTTTATTNTTTTTTGTTACTTCCATTCCCTAGTTTCCTAAATTTTATAATTTCCCTCTTTCCCCTTTTTATTAGAGGGGAAAATGACTGTTGTGCAATTTAACCTCTTTTCCTTTTATTATTAATTTAATATCTTTTTACACTTTCACAAGATAAATAATTAATTTCTTCTTTACCCTTTTTATCCACAGATTTTATTTAAGTTCTTACTCTCTTCATTTTACCCAAAAATTTATGTAGACCACAATTATTACTTAAGTGGTTTTTATTTTAAGCTTTATTATTTTATTTTTATAGAGATATTTTCTTAAGGGTAGACAAAATTTTACCCTTAGCGAAGTTTTAGACTTAGAACTTATATTCTGAACTGGGCCCCTTATATTATGTAGTCGTGTGTGGGCCACATATATGTAGGGTATCATTACGCTAACAGATGATCCCCTCTCTAGTAGTCGTGTGTGGCCCCTTTACTCCATATGATGTGAGTTTGGTCGACAATCTATCGTCAGCCTACATCATCAACAATCATGTTAGAACATGTCCACATCATATCATCTAATCAAATGTACTAATATCACAGTAATTAAATCAAACCCCAATAGCACACTCCCTAACTCGATCCAGAGTCCAAGGGGTTCCATCGATGCCTCTACATCCTCCAGGTCCAAACCCTGCACACTCAGTAAAACCAAGTCAATAGCACCTATCTATGTCAATGTAGTAAAACAACATGTCATCCACCCATGACGAAGAATAATCAAAGACAATGTTTTAATATCATAATAATATGGATCACTTGCGAGCAAGTATCCTCAAAGAATAAGTTCGCTCAGTGCGCGAGAGTGAGATGTTATACACCGCATTGATAGATTGTGTAATAATTGACCCAATAACATGTTGTTTAAAATACCAATGCATTTTTTTTTTATTGCAACTTACGCAGTGCAATGTGCTACTATGAACGCATCGGTGCTACCATGTTATTGGAGCACCAATGGTTTTTTTAGTGGTGTATTTTGAATAATATAGCACCGACAATAGGGCATCGAATGAGATGTACCACTAAGACATGTCAGTGAAATTTTTTCCTGGTGTGGGTATGTTAACATCACTGGTGCATTTGGTTAAAATGGTTTCACCACTACATTCAATTTTATGAGCTATAAACGTATCTATGCGCTGAAGGAAATTGAATGCACCAGTGCTCCCATGTTACAAGAGCACTGGATTTTTTTTTAGTGGTTTTTTTTCTTTATAACACACTTTGTATGGGGCATCACAAACATCGTTGCACCGATTGAGGGGCATCACAAAATATGCACCACCTTGTTTTTTAAATTTATCGTGGTGCTCTTCCTTGAATGAAAGTGGTGTGTATTTTTAGATTAGACGTACCAATGGTGTTTATTACAATGAATTTTTCATATGATTCAGTACTTCAAGGTGAACCAAAGTGTTCAGACACCCCATGTAGAATTGAAAATAAATTTTAAAAATAGCCAAATTTCAAGATAAATATAAATTTTAATCGGATGAAAATGAAAATGGAAAGGTAATAAAAAATTTACCTGGAATCTTATGTCTCAAGGAGGCATGGTTCCAATGTTGAAAGAAAATGAAAATTCATGGTAATTTCCAAAATTTGGAAATGTGTGGAATCTACAAATGGATCTCTGCAATTATAGTAGAGCACATAAAATAGGGCATATTTAGAAGGAGATTAAGAAACAATTCTTTCTTGAGAGTTTAAATGAATAGGATGAAGTGTAAGAATGAAAATTGGTTTGGTAATTTTTTTTAATGTTATAATATCTTTTGGATAAAAACAATGAGCATGGTTTTGAAACGTTCCAAAATCATGCACAAAGTTTTTATCCAAAAGATATTCTAACATGATGAATAACTATGAAAACTCACATTCTCAAAACTTATTTACTTACCTACTGTAGTGTTCTTGACTATAATGATATGCATCGGTTTGTAAGATTCAACGACACTGGTGCACTTTGATTGTTTCTTGTTATTTTTATTATAACTTATCACAATTCTTTTGAAAATTTAAGCATCGGGGAATACTTTTTTATGTGTGGACCAATGTGTATCTACCTTACATGTGCACTACTAAAAAAACCTATGCAAAAGCCTCTAGATTCCCACCTCCACTATAAACAGAGAAGGGATAATTGTTTCGGGGAGGTTCCATAAAAATATTTGCTAGAAAGTGTTCTCCTTGTAGTCTGTTGTAACCTTATATCGTTCATGGATTCTTAGGAACAATGCCAAGACATCTCAAAACCTAATTTAGGCCACAAGATGGATTTTGGACCAGAGGGGGATCCCTCATTATATATAAGAAAATTGGTTGCCCAATATCACCAAGCAAGAACTCTTAATCATTAAGATCAGGATGTGAGAATTGAATGATAAATAATATAAAACGGGGTAGATAGGGTTCAAAATTATATGGTAGGTGATTGGAATAAGGATTGTAAATCAATTAAATCAGAGTCCTAATCTATTGGGAATGGAGTCTCATCAAACATAGCATAGAATTTAATAATGGAAGATGGCAGAAAGGAGGAGAACAATATATCTTAGACAAATAAATGAGTAAGCAAGTCCCTGTGATGACTGAGATGAAGAAAGATCGATTTTTTTGGCAATTAGACAATGAATCAAGAAAAATTTAAGTTCATGGCTAGGCATAATTTATGAATCCAACTACATAACACTTAATTAAAATAACTTTCATATGTATGAACATGTTTCTACTGAATATGAAAATGTCAACAAATCAATAAAAACATACTTGACAACAGTTGTGGTTGTACCAAATTCTTGTCTCTAACTTGATCAATCTTGCTACAAATTAAAAAATTAAGATATAGAACAAAGGTGAATTTTAAGAAACTTAATACCAAAAATAGAAAGAAAACATTCGACTCTGATGAGAATGAGTTATGAATCCATAAATTAATCATTCATATCAAAGAAAATTACAATAGCCCACATGCTTCACTACAGAGAACATAGTCTCTGCTACAAAAAATTTCCTAACCTACCCCCCTTCATCACATTTTTGACCATTCTTTTATCTTTGTCGAATATTCTAGTCACACCTAGGATTGTGCATCTGTTTCTAAAATATACAGTGTTCATCATTAATAATTTTTCATGTGATTTTATTTGGAGGTAAAATCATTTCCAATAAAACCATGTGATATTCTTGAACTAAATTCTGATATGTAATATTTTTATTGCCTCATCTATCCAAAATCACTAGGCGTCCCACTTGGCATTGAAAGTTTCTTGGAAAACCAGTCATTTATGAAATATATTAACATCATGTTTAGTATAACGATCAAATCTCCCAAACCATTGTTTTTCATTTTTAATCTACATATGTGTCATCCAATTTGGGCCATTCTGCAAAAAATCCATGTTTTAGAATTTTCGAATTTGTCTCCATTTCTTCGAAAATTGCATCGAAAGTTTACTTCTTGAAAAATTCCATGTGTTGGATTCATGTGCATTGCAAGGGGGTGCCTTAGTGTTTTGAAGACCATGGTGGGGAAGGAGCATGTTGGTAACATTTGACTCAAAACCATAGTTAGGACACCCCCCATTTGTTAAACATTGACATGAGGGGATAAACACGATTAACCTACAAAACACACTTTATTAGTATTAATAATATATCAAATCATAAATAGAGTTTATTAAAATTAGTATAAATTATATTCACAGAAATAATTAACACGAATCAAAGGTAAAATTAAACAAAAATCAAAACTTAAACTATATAAAAATGTTTAATTTATAGAATATATTAAAAAACTATTATTAGATTTTTTATTTAAAACCAATCAAACAAAACCTAAAATTAAGCTATATCAACATTTTGAAACAAAACTTCAAAAAGAAAAATAAAGAATAAATAAAACCTAATAAGTAAATTTAAATAAAATTAAAAATTTAAACAAACTATTTAACTAATAAACCATTAATTCAAACTTTTAGGGTTTAAATGAGATGACTAGCCAATTAGCACTAATTTTGGTTTTAGAAAATGAAATTTTAATAAAATTTATTAAAATTTATTTAATGTTACAAAATTAGGCTCCAATTGGAGATGGTGTCTCCTTACTGGGCACTAATGAACACTAGACCATGTTCCTTCATTGATGGGTATAGAGTCATTAATCTCAAATAAAACTTTATTCTAAAAATCATTCTTCAAGAAAACATTAATTTCTCTTTTAAACAAATTAAAAAAACATTTTCTCTCAATTGAAAAGATTAATCTAAAATAGAAGAGACATAACTACTAATAACTATAAATTTCAACATGTTTATGAAAAAAAGCCCAGAATAGGATAAAAATATTTCACTCATTCAACTTTACTCAAGAACTATCTAAGGTAAGGCATTAATAAATGCTAGCTTAAGGCTCAAATTATAACTAATTCTTATGAACTCAAGGCTTTAGAGTTTATATGTAAACATTCATACTATGGCTTAATTAACGTTAGAACATAGTTATTTATGAGGAAACTAGTTTAATTTGTTAAGATATTTAGACACTTAAGAGTTAGTTAAGATCTACTTGGTATAATGTGCCATTAGGTAAAAGTGTGTTTCTTAGTATGTTTATTGAGTACGCATTTGTATTTAGGAAATCCGATGGTCACAATATGTTCCCAACATAGAGTGATCTGACGGTTCATATTCTCCTCGATCTTGACAGGCATTGATCTGTGGTTTAACACCCGATTGGTCCATGATCTCTATTTAAAGAGCATGGAGGGTCATTTTCCGATGATCGATTGTGAGAATCTCTCTTGTAAAATCTCTCTGTAATCTTTTTCTTT
>SNQJ01S0111189.1:4243-17202 GCA_010110895.2 Picea sitchensis | reverse complement strand
GCAATGCTCAAGCCCAGGTTCCCATTGATTTTAACCATTTAAGGTCTCAGGGCTGGCGACTGTTCTGAGGAACATGGAGGTGTCTACATCCCGCCTGACTCAACAGACCAAGCCTACTAAGCTAAGGACAGTCATCCTAGAAACTCCATAATAAATACATAGGTAGCTAGAACCCTTACCGTAAGCAACCAACCACATCAAATTTTACATAACCAAGTGTAACGCTTTACTTATAATAAACATCGACACCCTCAACGGGTAGCGCAAGCTGGGACGACTTCATCAACATCCCAGAACCATATCACTTATGCAGGAAGTCGAAAGGAAAAGGAGTGAACTAGTTTATATATTAAACAACTTCTTTTTAATCAAACTCTAGTAAAACAATACCTCCTAATATTTTGAACAATCACCACTAGAATTTATATTAAAACAATATCCCCATTATATTAAAACAATACCCAAATTATATTAAACAATATCCAATTTGTATTAGAATGGTATTCAAATAATATTGAAACAATACTCAATTTTTATTAAAACAATATTCAATTTATATTAGTACGATATCCAAATTATATTAAAACAATACTCAATGTATATTAAGACAATATTCAATTTATATTAGAACAATACCCACTACGACAATACCCACTAAACAATTATAAAAAAAATACACAAATTACATTAAAACCATACACGCTAAATATTTATATTAAGACAAAATTTTTCTTATCCCAATTATAAGATAGAATTGCTAGATTGGTCACAAATATTTACGAACGATCGTTGATCTATAAGGAGTTATAGATCCAAATTTGACTGTTGTGTATCCTTACCAATTTATAAAATTTGATTGGAATGAACTGTATTACAAAAATATCAAGAGATGTGATAGCAATCTCCATAGTTCATATTGAAAATCTATAAATATTTTAATGATTACAGAATCACCACCAAAAGAAGACATTCTTCCATCGACAACAACATTAAAAGGATCCCTTCTTAATAAATGTTTCTAAGGTTTATGTCAGAGGTTAAGCACGCTCAACCATTCGATGCACGTAGATATCAACAATTACTAATTCTGACTGCATTAATCGTTATTGCTAAAATGGAAGGAGAGGAACATTGTACAGCAATAACAAGGCATTTTCCCCCCTTTTTTTTTTTTATAAATAATAAGCAATTAATGGGCATTAGTAGTAATTACTGCCAGGTAAATAAAAAAAAAATGTAGGTAAGGACTCAGGCATATGTTACATCCTAATCGACTAACATTCAACTTATGTTTCATATAACATTAAAACTTACTGTCGGCCAACATTTCTGGTACTTCCATCAAGAACTAAAGGAATCATCGTGAGGTTGAATAATCCACTCATGTAATGAGGAAAAATTATAGCAGAGAGACTGAAAGGGATGTTTAAACAAATCAACAACACGCTGGTCTGCCTTGGTCCATGATATCTATTATCAGTTGGGGATGGAACCAACCCCAAGAAGTAATGAGTAAGATGATGTTTGGGAAGTACAGTTGGAAACTGTGGAGTTAGCCATGATTGCCGAAAATCAGGCTTTTCATATCTATTTGGTAACAGAGCAAGGAATCAGTACAAAAGAAAGTGGTTAAAGATATAGAAATAATGCCTTTCTCTTATCTATGCTCACATTATGTATTTGGCTTTAAACCTACGCATATTCAATATGGATAGACAATTTTGAGTCGATGTTTTTATTTTTTTTATTTTTTATTTTTTTATAAAAACTAAGGTCTGGATAAAATTGTTGAAGCGCCAACGCATTAAACTTTTTATAAGGAAAAGGAAGTGATGAGTGCATCCCAGAAACTCATAAGTATAACCAGGAGGTCTGGAATATTCAAACAAAGGAAAAAAAAAATAGAGAAACGGGAGAAGTTGATCATACAAACTTAGGGAATCTTGAAAATGTTGGGAGGAGAGAGTAGCTGAGGGAAAAATGGAATCGCTCACTGCCAGGCCCAGCAAACGAAGTCTAAACCATGAGAAATGGAGCCCTAGTAATCAAGCCAACCAAGGTAAATGCAGGTAAAAAAAAAAAAAGGGTTCGCTCAGTCAGAAGGGCATAGGTAAAAACAAATTGCCCCCAAGGAAATCGACACAGGTATAATTTTTCGAATGGAGACTCGCACCAATATACAATAGAAGGGGAAAACACACTCCTCACACCATCATTAGAGGAACACGGTCAGGGACTCAATAGTGGCCACCCAGGAATCAAAAGGCAAAACAACACACCCAACATAAGACGCGGGGAAAAAAAATACCAAGATTATTAAAAAGCAGAGTCAATCGCTCTGGCAGTGCCAATGCAGAGTTAATTTACATCTATCTCAAATTACACTCACTGAAGAAATCTTGTTGTTTTAAGCCTTACTGAAAACAGAGTGAAGTTTTCCGCTATCACCAATTGCATTCACTGAAGTGATACATGTTTCATGAAACGAATTAGCCGGCAATGTTAATTACACTGAAATTTTCTCTAGCGAATTGAGGAAGGCGCAAGGCTAGAGTGGCCATTAATAAACAACACAGGGCTTAAAATTTTCTGTCATTAATAAACAACGCAGGGCTTAAACATTTTTGCGATTACATAAAGAAAATGAAGGATAACTATTTTTCATCCATTTTCGAATTACACAACCGAGTTGCGTTTTTACAGTAGATACCCAATATAATCGCCGAAGTAAATAACACACAAAAACCATTCCATCCAACAATATGGTAGGCTAAGAAGGAAGGGTCCTCTATCAGCTAACATCCAATCCATTTACAAAACAATATGCATCTACTCTACAAAATAGAAGAGCATATCGTTGCCTGATCTCCCGCTTCGAATGATGTCCTGCGCTCCGTGGGTCTCCCTCTCTCCGATCGTCGTGACCGCACCGGTACCTCCCATCCAATGCTAGGGTTATTATTCTTCCCCCTTAGCCCCCCGAGCCACAAAGGGGCCACACACACTCTCCAGAGGTTACGTCTAGCTCCCATCTCACTTTGCAAGGTCGAGCTACCACTCCTCTCCGAGATGGGTATCCCAACTCCCCACAAGTAAACCAGTGAAGTCATTATTCCTGCAGCATAACGTTACTCTAATAGCCGATCCCCTTCTTCCTTATCCTCCCTCTCTTTTATAGAGTTTTTGGACTTTCAATCTTTCCCTAAATCTCATTAATTCAAGTTTTATTAAAAATTTCCTAAACATTCACCTTCATACAAATGTCACCCATCCTCCACATTCCTCCAATAATTATTTTCTTTAATTTATTAAATTGTCTTATTTCCCTCACCCACCTAAAGTTACTCCTAAATTTACTCCTAGGAGTCCCTGGATTCCCTTACAGGTTTTAAAGAATTTCCCTATAATGGAGTTGATAATTTATTTCCATTTAGAAGGTTCTTAAATGCAGACTCTTTACTAAGTTGACCTCCCACTTTTTACCTTAAGTTCCCCATCTTTCCCTTTTTATTTTACCTCCTTTCCCTAGTTTCCTAAATTTTATAATTTCCCTTTTTCCCCTTTTTATTAGAGCTAAAAACGACAGTTGTCCAATTTAACCTCTTTTCGTTTTATTATTAATTTAATATCTTTTTACACTTTCACAAGTTAAATAATTAATTTCTTCTTTACCCTTTTTATCCATAGATTTTATTTAGGTTCTTACTCTCTTCATTTTACCCAAAAATTTATGTAGACCGCAATTATTACTTAAGTGGTTTTTATTTTAAACTTTATTATTTTATTTTTATAGAGATATTTTCTTAAGGGTAGACAAAATTTTACCCTTAGCAAAGTTTTAGACCTAGAACTTAGATTCTGGACTAGGCGACATTTAATTAGGGGAGTTTTTTTTTTAAATTTCTTAATGTGTTAATTGTCTTAGGGCCATCTAGGTTCGTTCCTTTCTCATCATCAACGCGACGTGCCCTTCAGGACGCACTATGTGCTCCAAGGGTGCCACTCGCCTCTTTTGTTTCTTTTGCGCGACGTGCCCTTAAGGACGCACCACGTACTCCAAGGGTGCCACTCACCTCTTTTTTTTTTTGGCGCGACATGCCCTTCGGGACACACCACGTGCTCCAAGGGTGCCACTCGCCTCTTGGCTGAATGGTAGACATCCATAACCCCTGGAGTCAACACTCCGCCAGGTGAACTTGTGGGAGACTAAGGGCTTCTAAGGAATAAGGCCCTTGCCTTATTGCATGCCCCTTAGAATCATCGCGAGTGATTATCGCAGTCTGTCCTCGCGGCATCGTGGGTCCTCTCAAACTAGGTAATTGTTAACCTTCAGTTCGAGCCACGACGGGAATTCTAGTAGGTTGTGGCAAGGTTGCTGTCCACACCTCTCCCTCAACCTCTCTAGTAGTCGTGTGTGGCCCCTTTACTCCATATGTGAGTCTGGTCGGCAAGCTATCGTCAACCTGCATCATCAACAATCATGTCAGAACATGTCCACATCATATCATCTAATCAAATGTACTAATATCACAGTAAATAANTCTATGCCTCTGCATCCTCTAGGTCCAAACCCTGCACACTCAGTTAAACTGAGTCAATAGCACCCATCTATGTCAATGTAGTAAAACAACATGTCATCCACCCATGACGCAGCATAATAAAAGACAATGTTTTAATATCATAATAATACGGATCACTTGCGAGCAACTGTCCTCAAAGAATAAGTTCTCTCAGTGCGCCAGAGCAATATGTTACACACCGCATTGATAGATTGTGTAATAATTTACCCAGTAACATGTTGTTTAAAATACCAGTGCATTTGTTTTTTTATCGCAACTTTTGTGGTGCAATGTGCTACTATGAACGCATCGGTGCTACCATGTTATTGGAGCACCAATGCTTTTTTTAGTGGTGCATTTTGAATAATAGAGCACCAACAATAGGGCATCAAATGAGATGCACCACTAAGACATGTCAGTGAAATTTTGTCCTAAAGTGGGTATGTTAACATCACTGTTGCATTTGGTTAAAATGGTTTCACCACTACATTAAATTTTATGAGCTATAAACGTATCTATGCGCTGAAGGAAATTGAATGCACCAGTGCTCCCATGTTCCAAGAGCACTGAATTTTTTTTTAGTGGTTTTTTTTCTTTATAACGCACTTGGTATGGGGCATCACAAACATCGTTGCACCGATCGAGGGGCATCAAAAAATATGCACCACCTTGTTTTTTAAATTTATCGTGGTGCTCTTCCTTGAATTAAAGTGGTGTGTATTTTTATATTAGACGTACCAATGGTGTTTATTACTATGAATTTTTCATATGATGCACTGCTTCAAGGTGAACCAAAGTGTTTAGACACCCCATGTAGAATTGAAAATAAATTTTAAAAATATCCAAATTTCAAGATAAATATAAATTTTAATCGGATGAAAATGAGAATGGAAAGGTAATAAAAAATTTACCTAGAATCTTATGTCTCAAGGAGGCATGGTTCCAATGTTGAGAGAAAATGAAAATTCATGGTAGTTTCCAAAGTTTGGAAATGTGTGGAATCTACCAATAGATCTCTGCAACTTTTTGTAGAGCACAAAAAATAGGGCATATTTGGAAGGAGATTAAGAAACAATGCTTTCTTGAGAGTTTAAATGAACAGGATGAAGTGTAAGAATGAAAATTGGTTTGGTAAATTTTTTTTAATGTTATAATATCTTTTGGATAAAACAATGAGCATGGTTTTGAAACGTTCCAAAACCATGCACAAAGTTTTTATCCAAAATATATTCTAACATTATGAATAATTGTGAAACTCACATTCTCAAAACTTATTTACTTACCTACTGCAGTGTTCTTGACTATAATGATATGCATTGGTTTGTAAGATTCAACGACACTGGTGCACTTTGATTGTTTCTTGTTATTTTTATTATAACTTATCACAATTCTTTTGAAAATTTAAGCATCGGGGCATAATTTTTTATGTGTGCACCAATGTGTATGTACCTTACATGTGCACTAGTAAAAAAACCTATGCAAAAGCCTCTACATTCCCACCTCCACTATAAACAGAGAAGGGATAATTGTTTCGGGGAGGTTCCATAAAAACCTTTGCTAGAAAGTGTTCTCCTTGTAGTCTGTTGTAACTTGATAGTGTTCATGGATTATTAGGAACAATGCCAAGACATCTCAAAACCTAATTTAGGCCACAAGATAGATTTTGGACCAGAGGGGGATCCCTCATTATATATAAGAAAATTGGTTGCCCAATATCACCAAGCAAGAACTCTCAATCATTAAGCTCAGGATGTGAGAATTGAATGATAAATAATATAAAACAGGGTAGATAGGGTTCAAAATTATATGGTAGGTGATTCGAATAAGGATTGTAAATCCATTAAATCAGAGTCCTAATCTATTGGGAATGGAGTCTCATCCAACATAGCATAGACGTTAATAATGGAAGATGGTAGAAAGGAGGAGAACAATATATCTTAGACAAATACATGAGTAAGCAAGTCCCTGTGATGACTGAGATGAAGAAAGATCGATTTTTTTGGCAATTAGACAATGAATCAAGAAAAAGTTAAGATCATGGCTAGGCATAATTTATGAATCCAACTACATAACACTTAATTAAAATAACTTTCATATGTATGAACATGTTTCTACTGAATATGAAAATGTCATCAAATCAATAAAAACATACTTGACAACAGTTGTGGTTGTACCAAATTCTTGTCTCTAACTTGATCAATCTTGCTAGAAATTAAAAAATTAAGATATAGAACAAAGGTGAATTTTAAGAAACTTAATACCAAAAATAGAAAGAAAACATTCGACTCTGATGAGAATGAGTTATGAATCCATAAATTAATCATTCATATCTAAGAAAATTACAATAGACCACATGCTTCACTACAGAGAACATAGTCTCTGCTACAAAAAATTTCCTAACCTACCCCCCTTCATCGCATTTTTGACCATTCTTTTATCTTGGTCAAATATTCTATTCACACCTAGGATTGTGCAACTGTTTCTAAAATATACAGTATTCATCATTAATAATTTTTCATGTGATTTTATTTGGAGGTAAAATCATTTCCAATAAAACCATGTGATATTCTTGAACTAAATTCTGATATGGAGTATTTTTGTTGTCTCATCTATCCAAAATGACTAGGCGTCCCATTTGGCATTGAAAGTTTCTAGGAAAACCAATCATTTACGAAATATATGAACATCATGTTTAGTATAATGATCAAATATCCCAAACCATTGTTTTTCATTTTTTAATCTACATATGTGTCATCCAATTTGGGCCATTCTACAGAAAACCCATGTTTTGTAATTTTCGAATTTGTCTCCATTTCTTCGAGGACCATGGCGGGGGAGGAGCATGTTGGTAACATTTGACTCAAAACCATAGTTAGGACACCCCCCATTTGTTAAACATCAACATGAGGGGATAAACACGATTAACCTACAAAACACACTTTATTAGTATCAATAATATATCAAATCATAAATAGAGTTTATTAAAATTAGTATAAATTATATTCACAGAAATAATTAACACGAATCAAAAGTAAAATTAAACAAAAATCAAAACTTAAATTATATAAAAATGTTTTATTTATAGAATATATTAAAAAAATATTATTAGATTTTTTATTTAAAACCAATCAAACAAAACCTAAAATTAAGCTATATCAACATTTTGAAACAAAACTTTAAAAAGAAAAATAAAGAATAAATAAAACCTAATAAGTAAATTTAAATAAAATTAAAAATTTAAGCAAACTATTTAACTAATAAACCATTAATTCAAACTTTAAATGTTTAAATGAGATGACTAGCAAATTAGCACTAATTTAGGTTTTAGAAAATGAAATTTTAATAAAATTTATTTAATGTTACAAAATTAGGCTCCAATTGGAGATGGTGTCTCCTTACTGGGCACTAATGAACACTAGACCATGTTCCTTCATTAATGGGTATAGAGTCATTACTCTCAAATAAAACTTTATTCTAAAAATCATTCTTCAAGAAAACATTAATTTCTCTTTTAAACAAATTAAAAAAACATTTTCTCTCAATTGCAAAGATTAATCTAAAATAAAAGAGACATAACTACTAATAACTATAAATTTCAACATGTTTACGAAAAAAATCCCAGAATAGGATAAAAAAATTTCACTCATTCAACTTTACTCAAGAACTGTCTAAGGTAAGGCATTAATAAATGCTAGCTTAAGGCTCAAATTATAACTAATTCTTATCAACTCAAGGCTTTATAGTTTATATGTAAACATTCATACTATGGCTTAATTAACGTTAGAACATAGTTATTTATGAGGAAACTAGTTTAATTTGTTAGGATATTTAGACACTTAAGAGTTAGTTAAGATCTACTTGGTCTAATGTGTCATTAGGTAAAAGTGTGTTTCTTAGTATGTTTATTTAGTATGAAATTGTATTTAGGAAATCTGATGGTCACAATATGTTCCCGACATAGAGTGATCTGACAGTTCATATTCTCCTCAATCTTAACAGCCATTGATCTGTGGCTTAACACCTGATTGGTCCATGATCTCTATTTAAAGACATTGGAGGGTCATTTTCCGATGATCGATTGTGAGAAACTCTCTTGTAAAATCTCTCTATAATCTTTTCTTTTGCGTTAATAAACTACTCCAAGTGGCCGCGTTGGCTGGGGCCGTGGATGTTTCCCCGTAGGGGTTTTACCATGTCAAAACATTAGTGTGTTGATTTTTGATATGGTTGTGTGAGTGATTACAAAAGGTGCTCTTCCTAAATGTTGGAATACATGTGTTGTCGAACATGGTATCAGAGCCTGTTTGAAGTAATGCTCTTGTTGTAGATCGAGATTGTGAAGCCAAGTTTTGTCATCTCCATTTTCTATAATTTCCATACATTTTTAGGCTAAGAGGACTATTCCATTGTGTCTGGAGCACTTGTTTCAGTTAGGAACATTTTTCGTTTCACATGAAAATGTTTCTGTTTGCCCAAGATACAGCCATTTCAGTCAGATCCGAAGGTATAAAGCCTGAATACGCATTTTTTAAATTTTTGCAGAGTATCATTTTGGTTTTATTTCAGTTTTGTATTATTTTTTTTTGGGTTGCTACTCTTTTAGATCCGTGTATTCTCTTTTCCCCGTGCCATGTGTGATATCGGAAAATAAGAAACATATAGGAAAAGGTGCATCTTTCGGGTAGGCTAACCGAAATCTAACCCTTGTTGTCATCAAGAAGCAAACTTTTTTCCTTGTGTGAAGATAGTTTTTTTTTAGCACGCTCTCCAAGGCCATCTTCAACAACAATAACAACAACAAAAACACCCCCAATCCTCTACCTAAAAAATACAATATGTTTTGCTCGACCATTTCATTAAAAGTTGTCATATTAAGTAAGACGTCTTGAGTTCAAGTCTCTCTTTTTGTTACCTTTTTTGAAAAAGTTCATGCTAAAATTGTAAAGTGTATTTCACTTCAAGTATAAAATTGAATCACTATAAGTATCTTTAATATTTTATTTTAGAATTATTTATTTTGCATGCAAATTTTCTTTTATAAAGTAACTTCATTGTAAAAGTGATCCCCACTTCTCTTTATAAAAGTGGGTCACTACATAAAGTAAGTTACACCACCACGTGGTCATTTGGTTATCGTTTATTCATTTTTTTAAGAAGGCATAACTCCCACATCCGAAGTCTGTTTTCAGTGTCGGTTTTTTTTTAAACCGGCTATTTTTTCGAGATCTTTTCATCTACATCATCAATTTTAGTTTTTAATCCATATTATCTGCATATTTAAAATGGCTTCTTCAAGTAATCTATTTCTTATCAGCACCAACTACTTCCAATGGAGATCCTATATGGAGGATTTATTAATAAGTAAAGGCTTGTACCAGATTACCCTGGGAAAGGAAACATCACCCATTGATGTTGATAAGAAAGTCAAATGGGATAATAGGAATGACAAAGCACATGGATTAATCAGGATTTCCATCTCTCATGGTTTAAGGTTCCACCTTCAATCAATTGATCAACCCAAAGAATCTTGGGACAAGATTGAATATGTGTTTGGTAAACACAATATTATTCGAGCACAACAACTAGAAAATCAAGTACCGACTTTAAGTCCAAATGATTTTTCTTTCATTGAAGACTATCTATCTAAGTTTAAAACACTTCGAACTTTATGTGAATAATGTAAGATAAAGATATAATAAGATCATTGTATCTATCTTATTCTTTCTAAGCTAGGTAGTGCATATTCCGAGTTTGTATCTATCTTTTATGCCATGCAAGAGGCTCTAGGGGAAGCTTATAAAAAACCCAGTCTTGAGAACTTTTGTGATGCTTTGATTAGAGAGCAAGATAAGCTTGTACAAATTGGAGTGATCAGCACTGCAGATATCTCCAATAAATCCTTAGTTGTCCATCAGAAAGATAAACCCAAGAATCCCAAGAAGAAACGTGATCGCAACAACAACAAGCAATTTAAGGGTCTCAAACCCACTCAGTCAACTTCTTCTCCTAATGGTGACAAAGGAGAAAAATATAAAAGTAAGAAGAATGACAGACATTGGAACTTTTGTGATAAAGATGGTCATGATGAGTCCAAATGTTACAAGAATATGGCATCTTTAGAAGCATCGATGAAGAAGAAAAACATAAGTATTGATTCTACTTATTCTTCTTTTTCTCATGGACATCCACTTTCTTCTTCTAGTTTATCCTTCAATACAACTTCTACTTCTTCTTTTGATGAGTGGCTTATTGATTATGGAGCATCTTATCATATGGCTAAGGATAGAGACATATTTTCTTCTCTAAATGAATGTAACACCAAGAAAATATTTTTTGGTGATAATAGATCTCTTAGTGTTGAAGGATTTGGAACAATTCAAGTAGAAAACGATCATTTGAATGATGTATTATGTGTTCCAAGTCTTTCTTGAAACCTTCTATCAGTATAAAAAATCACTCATTCAGGTGAAGGTAAAAACATAGAGTTTTCAGCTCACGAAGTTGTGATCGAAGATCTAAAAGATCCTAAGCATGTTCTTGCAACTAGAATTGCTAATGATATTACCAGGTTGTACAAGTTTGACAACTTTGGGTCATCATCTTTTTCATTAGTTTTTGTTGCTCATAGCGATGACTTGAGGAAACTTTGGCATGAGATGTTTGGTCATCTAAACTATTGTTCATTGCAAGAACTAAGTAATCAACAAATGGTGACCGGTCTTTCTCTTGTTTCATGCAGAGATGGTGTTTGTTTCGGTTGTGTTCTTGGAAAACATCATCGGGGAAATTTTGACAAACATTCCTCTTGGAATGCCTCGGGCCCTTTGCATCTTGTTCACAGTGATTTGTGTGGTCCACTTTCTTCTCCTTCTTTTTCAGGGTGCAAGTATTTCTTAACTTTCATTGATGACTTTTTCATACATATGGTTTACTTCTTAAAACTTAAGACCAAAGTTTTTGACAAGTTTTTGGCCTACAAGGCCCTTTTAGAAAAGGAATCTCGACATCAAATTCAAAAGTTAAGAACAAATAATGGAGGCGAATATGTGAACAATAATTTTACAAGTTACTGCACTACACATGGCATCCAAATGCAAAACACTGTTCCATATACACCACAACAAAATGGTGTTGTTGAGAGAAAGAACCGCACATTAAAAGAAATGGCTAATTGTATGATCCAATATAAGGGATTAAGTCTAAAGTATTGGGTAGAAGTCATCAACTGTGCAAATTACATAGTAAATCGCACTCCCACAAAGGCTCTTAAAAATATAACACTGGAAGAATCTTAGACTAAAATTAAACTAGATGTAAGTCACTTTCGTGTATTTGGTAGTATAGCATGGGCTCACATTCCTGATGAGAAAAGGAAAGAATTGTAGCCTAAAAGTGAGAAGTGTATATTTGTTAGTTATTTTGAATATGTGAAAGGTTATAGACGTATTCAACCACATTGTAATGAAATTATTATTAGAAGAGATGTTAAATTTTATGAAAATCTCTTGGGCTGTGAGCCTAATTCGTCGATTGTGCCTTATTCAGCCTGTGAGCCATCTTCAGCGTTTGTGCCTTCTTCTGTTCCTATTATGGTTTCTTCTTCAAAGGATGATAGTGAGGATGAAAATTCACCTCCGCCTACTCACCTTCCTCCAAATGAGTCCTTTGAACCTAAACCAACACCAATTCCATAGATTCCTAAATGGGTTTGTTCAACTTGAGAAGCAACTGGTGATCTTCTCGGTGATCCTTCAGATCAACGTCGGAAACGTTCACAGTTCCAACGCACTGTAACAACCTCCTCGTTATGACAACAACTCTGAGAACAGGTGAAATTTTTTTTTGTTTAATGTGTGTGCGCGCGTGAAGAAGTAACAAACACACTTGACGCTACATCGCCACTCGACAACCAACAAGACGCAACCACGATGTTTAGCACAAGAAGACTGAAGGCACACAACACAAACATTAAGACATACTGGGGGGTGCACAGTAAGAACACAGTGGGAAGAATCCATGGTGTTAGGGTTACTATTTCTGCACAAGAAAGTAGGGTGTTTAGTCTTATGTCTTCTCGAAAGAAGATTAGACAGGCTCCTGGCCGACTGCTCAGGCAGAAACTAGTAGCCCGACCTAGAACAAGACGCAAACAAGACGAACACAACAAGATGACCCCGACATATCACAGTGACAACAAGCAATAAACGCCCCTAGGAAAAGGTGTACAACTAGCAGTTGTAAGCAGAAAACGACACCAGGTGTTAAGTACAGTACAATAATAGATGGAAGAATCCAACAGTAGAGTTTACTATTTCTGCACAGAAAAGCAGGGCTTTTAGTCTTATGTCTTCTCGAAAGAAGATTAGACAGGCTCCTGGCCGACTGCTCAGGCAGAAACTA